>MU228022.1:3884588-3896201 GCA_018584345.1 Thuja plicata
TCTGTATCTCTCCCTTCGCTCGGCTTGCTGTTGTGCGAGTGTCGCTTTTCTATCGGCTTGTTCCTCCTCGAGTTCCTTCTTTCTATTTTTGTTCAATTGATTGGGCATGAATTCTTTGCTCCCTTCGAGTAATAATCAACACATCAATTTATTTTATTTTTTCCTTCCCGAGTACGTCTAGGCAGCGGCGCCAAATGTTTACCGTCCGGATATCTTAATAATGCATAGACATAGTACAGGAAATATATTACACACAGAATATATCATAGAATAATAAATACTTTCATTAATCATTCCCAAAGGTTCCAGTCATAGTGTCTTCCAAAGAGCAAGTACAATATTCATATACAATCCGAAGAGGTGCAACCAAACGTTGTCACCCTTCTCAATCGTCGGCAACTAACCTCCATCGGCACCTAACATCCGGCGGTAACACAACTTTACCTCCGTCGGCAACTAACATCCGACGGTAACACAACTTTACCTCCGTCGGCAACTAACATCCGACGGTAACACAACTTTACGGCTAACAAGTTTTAATATGAAGACATCAGTACATGCTATGGATTTCTTAAGGCAATAGTTACAGATAGAGAAGCACAATTTACTCTGAAACTTCATAGCTACTTGGCCAAATTATAAAGGATGCAGCATAAGAAAACACCATACTAGTCAAGAAGAGTTAAAAAATAAAGGAATAGTAAATATCTTGACTAAAATAGTCAATGTGTATCAAAAGGATTACTTGAAATGATCACAAAAGATTGTATGACCCTATTGTGTTTAAGCGAGATTTAGCTAGGCTTCAAGAAACCCAGTCATATTTTTATGTCCATACACATTTTAATCTGCAGTAGACATCTTGTATGTCCTGTAAGTATGGGGCACCAAGTGTAGATAAATCAGCAATAATACCAAATATTGTAAACTGAAAATGATTACCCACATGTACGGCCAGAGTACAGCCCGAGCTTCTGGAGGGTACAGCCTGGTACAAAAAAGAATTCCTTTATTTCACCAATTCCATTGTGATATTAATCTCACAACACTCATCCTTATCACTGTTGTGAGGATTACCAAAGTCTACAACTTATAAACACTAGAAAAATGGGCTGCAAACAACAGAAGTTACAAGAAGATACAGCCAAAAATCCAAACTCCATAAATATTAAATATCACTTAATAATTTCACCAAATTGAAATACAAACTTGAAGCAATAACTGAGCATAAATAAACACTGAAACCTCACACCACACTAAAAATTGGAAACCTAAAAATCATTGTCTAATGAAGCACATTGTCAATCCTTACATAAATCTGCTCTAAAATATAAGGGAGGGTTTTCATCCTCAGGAAGAGAAGAACACAAGTTCACTTCTGAGAAAATGAAATTGCTTCAAAAAGCAAGAAGTCCTTTTCTGAAAACAATTCTCCTATTTATAACTTTTTTTGTAAAAATAAAATAATATTATTTTATTTTTCTTAATCATCTTCTATGATGGCACCCCATTTTGTTGTGTCCCAATCATGCTCTGTTTTGCCCTATAGGCCTTGCCTTTTGCCTTTATTTGATCCATTGTTGATAACTGATCTAAGATATCCTCACTAGGTACCCTCGATGTAATTTGATACCCAAAATCCATAAAAAAAAGCTTTAAGTTTCAATAACTAGGTGTTTGTTGCCTTTTCGAAGCTTCAAGGTTGTTCAAGGCTTCAATACCTGCCCTACCAATCCCCTATCCCCACTCCAATCCTTACAAAATTGACCAAGTCTTGAGCTTGTCAACCTTTTGTACTATCAAAGTTCCCATATATTTGTACCTCTTTTAGCCATCCCCGGTCCCCAACATAAGAAGGTTATAAAGGCCTAAGTGTTGTATCGTTAGAGTTTCAGAGTTGTACATCCTTTGATACCATTGCTTTAGCATTCAAGAACCCCAAAGCCCAAAAATTTGTTCAAACCGTAAATCCTTTGCATCCACTGGGCTTTCTACCTTCCCCATCCACCCATCCCTTGGTAACATTGTTCCCAACTCCTTGAGTCCCTAATGCTTTGATCCTTGGCATGGGCTATGTTTGCCTCACTCCCCAAAATTCAAAACTTCACATTTCTTCATCCCTCCATCCCTCTCACACTTGTCATTTGGGGCATGTGTTCCTTGAAATTCTAATGTCTTGTCATTTCCTTTGGTCCTCGACAAAATTCTTCTAAGTCTTTCAAACTTTTGCAATTTCCCTTCATGCTATCCCTTACAATCCAATATCATGAGGGTCAGCCTTTCCTCTAATGGCATCAACCCATCGAACGTCAAAGTATCCCATTCCCCATTTTATGGTAGGTAGTTTGACCAAGGCCTGCATATCCAAAATGTCAGGGTATCAAAGGTGGACATGTATACGGCCTAGGTTCGATAAGTATGTGAATCAAGTGGAGCCGAAAGGCACAATAGTCCAAAAAAGTATGGGTGCCAATGGTTTATATCAGGATATTAGAGGATTTTAAACTCCTCCCTTGTGGGCATGAAGGTAAGCTTAGGCCCGATGTTCTAATGGCTCAACAAAGCACAAAGGGATGGTCAAGATGCAAGAGTTGAAGCTCACTTAAGGATGTTCGCACTCAGAAATCCTTCTAGAGGCATTTCATGTGGGTTTGCGCACCAAACATTGTGGCCCTAAGTGTATTAACCTACTCGCTTACCTAGTGTCGTTTGCCCACCAACCTACCCCTCCTTTTTTTAATACCACCAATGCCAAAAGCAATGCTTGCAGATGGAAGATGGACTCCCAAAATCCACTAATACAATGATTACACGCTTGGGCATGTGTCTAGCTGCATAAATGATTGAAATCATTCACAAGAAGACATGGTTGTGGCTTACATAATAGGCAACCACTAATTTTCAAGGGGCCCATGGAAGTTTGGATGTTTCCCTTTTTGGGGACATGGCAAAGGATATAGTCTCTTCTTGTTTCATTTTCATACTTGGGAAAATCATTTAAAGAACAGAAGAGAGAAGAAAAGATTTCCAAATAGTTAGTGTCTTATTGCAATGCAAGAAAAGGCACCAATTGTAATTTTAACAATTTGGGTTTATCCCAAATTTGTAATGAAGCATTTTAATCTTAGAAAAACAAATTCCAAATTGTGGAATCAACATTGACTGCGTCTCCATTGATCTTGTATCCATTTCTTGACATGTGGTTAATGTCCCCTTTTTAGCTCACCATGGTTTGTGGTTTGGATTAGCTTATCAGTGACCCTCGTAGGCTAAGTCAGATGTTTAGGGGGTCTCAGTTCGCACAACCAAAGGCCAATTCCCACTCCAGAGGTCAAGGATGTTCAAGATTATTCTTTGTTTGAGTCAGATTGGCACACTTACTATTTATAGTAAGTGTCTATTTTGGGAAAGTCAGGGTTACTATCTTTAGCAAGCCACCTAAACATTTTGGTAGCAATATGGAGTTGTGGTGAAATTGACAGAGCCTTCAGTCTGATACTTACTATTTATAGTAAGTTTGTTTGCCATGTTGCTACTTTTGGCAGTGCACCTGGCCTTGGTGTTAGCAAAGTTCTCTAATTGTCTGACTTGGGATATATCTATTGGCTCAAGATTAAGGTGCTATTTTTTTAATAATAAAGTATCCGTTCATTAATAAAGTATACTTTATTAATAATTAAATATTAATGGGCTATTATAAAATCATAACTGTAATTGGGGCCAAAGTTACTAATAAAGTGCATTATTAATAATATTTGATATGGTGCCTAAGACCAAGGCATTTAATGATGAATTAATAAGTCAACCTTGCATCTAAAAAGCAAATATATTAATTCATTAATGAATCTTCTTGGAAAAGCCACTTGGGTCGAACCGTTATGAGAAATTATAAAAAAGGGATTTGAGAAGAATGAAGGCATCATTGTGAATTGTTGAATTTATTTACATTTGGTGAAGACTCTAAGAAACTTCCAAGGGTTTCAAAATTGGTCTAGGAATTGTGGGTTTCCGATTCGCAGCGTTCCTCTATTTAAAGATTTTCAATTCCTGTGTTTTCTTATCTTGGCTTCAA
This sequence comes from Thuja plicata, assembly GCA_018584345.1. Lineage (NCBI taxonomy): Eukaryota > Viridiplantae > Streptophyta > Pinopsida > Cupressales > Cupressaceae > Thuja > Thuja plicata. Next base: position 3,888,661 of record MU228022.1, read on the forward strand.
CATTTGTATTTGTAAACTCTTTATGCATGAAATGTCATTGTAAATATTTTGATTTCGTGATTTAATTGATTAAGGTTATTCTATGCAAAGTCTGCTAGCTAGTTTGTATTTCCAACATTGTTATTTGTTATTTCAAATATTGTCAAAAAATCCAAGAAAAGCATAAAATCAGAATTGGCTTGAGGATTGAGAATTCTATAGGCATTTTCAGCACTTTGAGTTGGTGAAATATCTAGTGAGATTGTGCACAGGAGTTGGTCTTATTCAGTGACTAAGAATGCATTAATTGTTTGCAGTGGTTGGGGTTTGAATGTTTTTTATTTCCACAGAGTAGATTGTAGAGGCTGAAGAATTTATTAATTGCAGATTGCATCTAGTGTATAGACCTGCGTTTCGGAATTGGAGGCAGCCGTAGGTCATAAGGGCCCCACGTGAGTACAAAAATTGGTGACATTAGGGCCCAAGAAGGCACGTTTTCGGCTGTTAATGCCTTCAACTTCCAAGGGTTTCAAAATTGGTCTAGGAACTGAGGGTTTCAGATCTGCAGCGTTCCTCTAATTAAAAATTTTCAATACCTGTGTTTTCTTATCTAGGTTTCAGCATTTGTATTTGTAAATTCTATATGCATGAAATGTCATTGTCAATTTTTTCATTTGATGATTTAATTGATTAAGGTTATTTTATGCAAAGTCTACTAGCTAGTTTGTATTTCCGGCATTGTTATTTTGTCATTTCAAATATTGTCAAAAAAAATCCAAAAAAGGCATAAACTCTGGAAAATTCACAAAAAAATATAAAACTTGCAAAAACAATATCTTTCAGAGACAGTGAATCAGAGCTAGAACTATTGGGGTTCTTACAATGGTATCAGAGCAGTTTCCTTCCATCCTGTTGGGGGTTGGGCAAAACATTTATATTGGTCCTGTAGATGACATGTGAGTGATCAACACTCTTGCACTTATTTCAGTCATGAAGGTTACACCATAGGATATAATGAGTGACAGAAGGAATGTTGTGCTTAGCATGTTTGAGGAATATAACACTCTTCCTCAAAATGTAAAGAAAGATTTATCTTCCTACCATTTTATGGACTTTCATCGCAAGCTATGCGGTATGTATGGTTCAACAAAGAAGCAATATCACAAGATAGCTGGTGACTTAATGAAAGAAGAGTTGGTTCACGTAGTGACAGGCAAATGGTGTCTGGTAATATGTCCCAGGATCGGGTTTTGGATGGATATGCAACTACCTTAGAAGAAGTGTGTGGAAATATTGTCATATCAGCAACTTCTACCTTACAAGATGGCTCGTCCGTTGAGGTACCTAGGAGCATGCCCTTGGATGTTGATGTGTGCACTAATGATAGCACACATGTTGATTATAAGGTGTGATGTAGATACAGCGTCATATTACAATATATATCAACACAGTGTCCAAGTTCACTTTGTAAACAATTTTTTTTGAGATGGATATAGCATTGTCATATGACAATCCGCTTTTTGAGGTTGTTGTTGATCACTCGCCTGAGTTGGGCTTGGCACAGTTTTTCACCATCTGCAAACATAGTTCAGCTTCCTATAGGAGCAGTTGGTGATGTTCCTATGTCCACAGATTATGGTCTTGAGCAAGTTGAGGATGTGGCCACACTTATCACAATTACATGTGGAGATGATACAGTTGGGATGAGTGCATCTATAGAGAGCGGCGGAGAACTACATGTTGCATCAGGTTCTCTTGTGGTTACATCCACAGTAGGAGTTGTTGGTGATGAGTCAGATGACAGAGGTTATATTCACGACTGACAGTCAGAGCTCGATTGAGGTGGGAACTTTTTATCGGGACTGCATAGGGAGTACTCATCACTACTTTTCTGATCCACACAGAGGATTTGATGATGTGTCAGTTCGAATTGGTTCTGAGGTTGTACCATCCTTTGTGGGATGGGTATTTGCCATCTGTAGTAGATAGGACCAGTGGCTGCAACATGGATTACTTGCAAAGTCAATACATCCAAAGGAGCCCAGCAGAAGATGGAGATAGTGGTCGTGTTACAGACACCTTCAGATGTTCTTATCTCCACAGTACGGATGGATGTGAATTCAAAGTTGAGCAGCAAAAATCTGAGGATGTACTTCTTTGCAGGCTTCTGTTCAAAGTTTGGGATCCTTCTAGTGCACCGGGATTTCAGACAAAGCTCACTGAGGAGTTTTCAATAGTTTACACAATGAGGAGTGCCTACACCTTTCCTTTCAATCCTCTTGTGCATCACCCCTTTCAAATGCACAGTTTAGTTGCGCATGGATTGGACAGTGTGTATGATAGCGCACTTTGCGCAGTTTTGGGAAGCAGCCTATGTCAGCCTTCCAAGTTGCTTCCCTATGAGATATTCACTCTTGCGACATCTATAGTCAGATTCAATTCAGTTTGGTAGGTTTTGTCAGTTGTACTAGGGATGATGTTACAAGAGCTAGATGGTGATCACAGGGACATTACACAGTTCTACTCTTGGGATGTGGGTGGACTGGTGTGTTATTTCTTTCTTAGATTGCCTGGGGACAAGCAATTTCAGGAAGGGCAGACTGTAATGTCCCCTTTTTAGCTCACCATGGTTGGTGGTTTGGATTAGCCTATCTATGACCCTCGTAGGCTAAGTCAGATGTTTAGGGGGGTCTCAGTTCGCATAGCCAGAGGCCAATTCGACTCCAGAGGTCAAGGATGTTCTGTATTGCTTTTTGTTTAAGTCAGATTGGCATACTTACTATTCATAGTAAGTGTCTATTTTGGGAAAGTCAGGGTTACTCTCTTTAGCAGGGCACCTAAACAATTTGGTAGCAATATGGAGTTGTGCTGACATTGAAAGAGCCTTCAGTCTGAGACTTACTATTTATAGTAAGTCAGTTTGCAGTGTTGCTACTTTTGGCAATCCTCATGGCCTTGGGGTTAGCAGAGTTCTTCAGTTGTCTGACTTGGAATAAATCTAGTGGCTCAAAATTAAGGCGATAATTATTAATAAACTTTCTTCTCATTAATGAAGTATACTTTGTTAATAATTAAATATTAATGGGCTATTATAAAGTCATAAGTGTAATTGGGACCAAAGTTATTAATGAAGTGCATTATAAATATTAATTGATTTGGTGCCTAAGACCAAGGCATTTCATGATGAATTAATAAGTCAACCTTGCATCTAAAAAGAAAATATATTGAATCATTAATGAATCTTCTTGGAAAAGCCACTTGGGTCGAACCCTTATGAGAAATTATAAAAAGGGATTTGAGAAGAATGAAGGCATCATTGTGAATTGTTGCATTTGTTTGCATTTGGTGAAGACTCTGAGCAACTTCCAAGGCTTTCAAAATTGGTCTTGGAATTGAGGGTTTCAGATCTGCAGCATTCCTCTATTTAAAGATTTTTAATACCTGTGTTTTCTTATCCAGGTTTCAGCATTTGAATTTTCAAATTCTATATGCATGAAATGTTATTGTAAATATTTTCATTTGGTGATTTAATTCAGTGTTCCATGACTCGCCGCGAGTCATGCGAGTTATGATGACTCGCGGGTTGAGTCATCCCTGGTGGTTTTTCATGACCCGTTTACATGACTCAACGAGTCATGAGTCATGACTCGCATGACTCGCGAGTCATGCCATGACTCGCCGAGTCCATAGTCTATGACCCAGCCGCGGCAGTCATCTTGGATGACTTAAAAAAAACAAAAAAGCACATGTTTTTTTGTTTTTTTTTACTAGTGTCTTCTAATTTGCCCTAAAAAGCATTTCGTTTTGCTTGTTGGGAGAAAAGAGAGGAAAACTGAGAGGGGAACAAAAATAAGAGGCCAAGGGTTTGAAACCAGCAAGGAAGAAGAGCATCAAGGAGTGCACAAGATCACTTCGGGGAGACATACGTTTGCATTGAAAGTATCAAGGAGTCCATAGCAGCTGTTCCAAGACTTGTCAACTGAAAGATCCCAAGAAGATCCTTTAACTGAACTTCTGTAAATTTTAATTTAAAATAATAGATTTTCCTGTGTTTTTCTTGTGGTCTTACAGAATTAGACAGAAGTTGCAAAAGGGTTGTTTCTTTCTTTGTTTTGTATTGTGAATTTTCAAGATATGAGTAAAGCAGTAAATAACAACAGTAGCAAATAAGAAATAAGCTGAAACAACGTGCAACAATGTAATATTCAACCAACCAAAATGGCTGCAAATCCTACCAGGCAATGTATGCATTCAATATGCCAGCAAAGGTTGTTTACAATGATGAAAGATGATGCCTAGCAGCAAAAATGTCAAGCCACGCATCAAGGGCAGAATGTGCTATCGTAAGCCACACAATACAACAATTGATAGCTGAAAGCCAGTCGTACGGTTGCAGAAGTCACGCCAAGGCAGCCTTAAGACCCCATGTGCCAACCAAGACTCCCACGACCATTGCTACAACACTTCCAACGCTGAACTTAACACTTTTTGCCCACACTGCAACCATCTATTGGGGTTTGCGTCCCAATAGCCAGACTCTGGGGTTTGCGTCCCAGTTCTCCAGATTCACTCCTCATAGCAAAATCGTCAATATCAAGAATGAAGTTGTAAAAAGATAATGAAAGAATGAGCCAACATCTCCTTTTATCTCCCTCTCAAAGCCAATCAAACCTAAAGGGAAAATATGTGTTTACCCGCTGGGGTAACTTAGTTAACTACAGAACTCAACATACAGAGCATGATAGATATAAAGCAAATGCCAAGTATTATATTCATTCAGAACGAGTGATTACAACATAGTCTGTACACATGATCCTTTACCCGAAGGTAAGACGAGTATATAAAGGTCCGAAGGGACGCGACGGTTCACACCCGTGCGCAACTCCGGACGTAACTAATTCCCAACCGATACATCCGTACATTACACCCGACAACATCATCCCCCCCAAAAAAAAGTCGTTTCCGACGACTACACAAAAATAACCAGAATCAACTAATCACAACTGAGAAGAGGGCTGAGAGGGCGTCCCTGAAGGGGTGGAAGATGCTAATTCCCAACCGATATATCCGTACATTACACCCGACAACAATATGCTTTTCCCTTTATTATAAAATGGCATCTTTTAATTAAAAAGCTTTTATGTATAGGAAAAACACCCCTTTCCTCAAATAACATAACTCGATGTGCCAGAAGGTCTCCGGATGATGAAAATAAGTTATATTAATTCAAGACCTTCCAACGAGCTATAACACATAGGCCTGCCTGACCAGATGAAGCCAAAAACCCCCTTATTACTCCAATTAGCTATATAAAAAGCTTTATTTTAAATTATTCAAACGCTAACTTAGGAAAATATTTAAATATATTAAAATATATCCCAAATAGCCATAGAACACCTGAAACACCCCAAAATCCTAAGACTGAATATGTCACCTGCCTGTGACTGATGCCGGTCAACCTGGGATAACTGGCAGTCTCATCCCTAAAATCTAGGGATGCTCCTAGAAACTAGGAAACACACCCAAATCTTCTGAAATTGAAACCAAGGGATGACCTTATAGAACCTCAAATCTGGAAGCTAACACAACCTCCTAACAAGTAGGAATTCCCCTCGTAAAAAGTAGGAACTGCCTCCTAAAATCAAGTAACTGCACTGCAACACTATATTTACCACCATGTCACCTGTCTGTGACTGATGCCGAACGAGATGGGTCAACTGGCAGTCCCATCCCTAAAATCTAGGGATTCTCCTAGAAACTAGGGAACACACCTTGTTATCCTGAAACTAAAACCATGAAATGGTCCAGTGGGATCTCACATCTGGAAACTGCCACATCCTCCTAAAAAGTAGTGATATCCCCTAAAATCTAGGAACTGCTCCAAACTACTTGTAAAGCCAAACTCCGATCATTGTATGCTACTATGCACTGAATGAGTCCCTATCCATCTCCACTAGCCTACGAGACTCCAACGATAGGCCAACTCCTCCGTCTCTGATGTCCACTCTAGAAAGGGGACATGATAATCATCCCTTCTCAGAGATGGTTTGTCCTCAAGCAATCACCGGAACAAGAAACATCACAATCCACCTGGATCCCATGGAAAACTGTAAGCCATGCCCCTTGCGCAAATTGCAGGCTCCTGTAGCATCCCCCGAAAAACAAACGGGATAACTCTGAAAAAAATCCATAACAACCACTCACCCACACTTTAGTACTGAATCTGTTTCTGCTACGACCCCAAGAGAAATCGATCTCGGGACCATCAAAAACCAAGATGTAAGGGTGACTCGGATCACATACACCCTGAACTCCCCCTGCACACCCAACTGACCTGTACTGAGTGTGTAGACCATCTGCACAACAGTGATGAATAACCCTGAACAAAGCTATACGAGGACCCGTATATCCACACACTATATAATCTTTGGAGTCACCATAACTCTGCAAGTCACCTACTATTGACTTGCAGCCAAAACTCCCAGCAACTGCTGATGGCAAGAACCCATCCCATAACGGATGATAAGAACTACGTGCCAACCCACGTCTATGTGTCATCAACTCATCAACATGTGGGTCAAAGGAAAAATAATGAGCACTCCTCACTGTGTAACGGCCATAAATTGCTCCGATCTCTATTAGAGGCTCATCATCCACTAGTCGTAAACCCAAAGATGGCTCCAATCTCGAACCCTGCACAACTGGTTGGACAGTGTCCTAGGTGACCCTCTTAGCAAACCCAACCTCGAAATCCCCGTAAGGGAGCATCGTAGTCAAGGTACCTACAATCTCTCTCACCAAACGTCGAATCGTACCAGTACCCTAGATGAGAACACCCTTAGAAGCTTGGTAAGATCCCTCCCGAAATTCTGAACTCTCAAGAAGGTGATCCAAGAATGGCTCTGTGCAGTAGAATTTATAGGTGGTAGCATCCATTTGCTCCCCTCGGACCCATAACTGGTCATCATGTAACTGTGACGTAGCCAACTGCCTATCATCACCAGCTATGCGATCACTAACAACCAACTCAGGTGATACCATGTCTCCCTGTTGAACAATCACAGGAGTAGTGTCATGAACAGAAACACTCAACACTGACGGGTCCACTGCACTACCCACAACGTCCTGTACTATGTCACCTGACACAATGCTACCAATTGGAGTATCCATCCCAACCGGAATATCCACCCCAAAGTCAGGCACACCACAAACCTCTACTGCAGTGCCTAACTCAACTGCACAAGTATCCGATGGAAGTGAACCTGTACCTCCGACACTAGAATCAAGGGTGGATGTATCCCCAACTCCACATCCCACAACCCCAACTATGGACATCATCAAATCACTAGACACCACAATATGTAACAGCATTGGATCTGGTGCTAGTGTAGACTGAAGTTGTTCCAATTCCACAGTCACCTCTGCTAACTGAACCTGTGACTCTTGGAGAGTCAACTGAGTGCTCTCTAAAACCTCAGAAGTCGTCGTGAGCTCCCGAGTAAGCTCACTCACCTCATCCTCTCTATCCAAGAGTGCCTCATATGCTGTACTTCCCCACTCAA
>MU228022.1:3902848-3938365 GCA_018584345.1 Thuja plicata
GTTTGTACTTATGCGATGGATGTATGTTTATGTATGTGATCAAATTAGCTTCTATTTGTTGATGTTATAGTGTTTTTAAGCTTTACTCAATAATGGGTGCCTGAAACAAGTTTTAAATCCTAAAAAAACTTTGTTTTTCATTTTGTCGAGTCGTTGCCGAGTCATAGGCGAGTCGCGGGTCGAATCGACCTTGCCGAGTCATGGGCGGGTCCGAGTCATGGAACTTTGAAATTTTAATTGACTAAGGATATTCAATAAAAAGCCTGATAGCTAGTTTGTATTTCCGGCATTGTTATTTTGTCATTTCAAATATTGTCAAAAAAATCCAAAAAAGGCATAATCTCTAGAAAATTCAAAAAAACTATAAAACTTGCAAAAACAATATGTTTCAGAGACAATGAATCAGAGCTAGAACCATCGGGGTTCTGACAATGTGTACCATCAGTTTGTTAACGAAAAGGTTATAAAAACTCTACAAAAATTATGCATAGTGTTTGTTCATAATACTCATGGGAACATTCAAGTCTATCAGTGGATACATAACTAATCTCCTTGGATTAGCTGCAACTACCCATTATTCTCTGAATGGATGTGTAGTACCTAGTTTGCTAGTGTATTTTGGGATGCATAGTCTTCTATGAAATCTTCAATAAAGTTCCATAATAAAAATTCAATCATCAGAAGTTTTGAATGAACCCGTGACTCTGTTGCCCTAATTGGAAGTGCCAGTGACTTGCTAAAATCATTTCTCATCACCCAACACACTTAAACAAAACATTGACAATCATTCATCTTCTGTTGTGGTTTTAGTTAGTCATGTTCCAATAGTGCATAACAGACTACAAGGATGTTTGTCAATATTCACACACTTTACAGGATAAGCATTTTATGTTGTGTGAAGGTGCATAGCCTTGCATATCCAAACAAGCACATACGCATATTTTGACACAAGCATTGGAATACTCTTATGCAAGGGGTAAAAATATGTGGCAAAGCAAATATTCAATCACGGTATCATAAATTAGTTTAGCACCTTAAGGAAAATCCCATTGCTCTTGCAAAGCCAAAAGTGAAGGGTATCTTATCCACCTCATCAATTTCTAAGCTGCCCAATCTATATATAATTTTGTGGTAATCTTCCTAGGTTTGACATCCCTAGCACTTGGGGAATTTAACAACCCTTCCTAATTTTTTTTGGGTTCATATAGTGTTTATTTGTTTGTTATTGTAGGTATTCTCAAGAACAATGCGAAGTATTTGAAAACATTTCTTCACATAGACTAAATTACATATATCAATGGTAACCATTGCAATTGTGGAGCATAACATCACTTATATTATTCTTTGCAGAAACTTTAGATATCATGCCCCCACCACTAACTCCTAATCACAGTCATTCTACTCTAGGCAATTAACATAAGCCCTTGTGTAATAAATAAATAACGCGCGCTGGCCAAGAATTAAATTTAAATCAAATTAAAGTCATTAAGTGGCAGCAAATTAATATGAAAGGTTGCAACTCTTTAATGGGAAACAGCGGTGATGAAAAGTTGTGACTCCCTCAAACATGAGATATAAAAGAGAGACCATTTCATTGAAAAGGACATCCATGGATCATTGTCATCATTCAATCAATCAATTGGGAATAGAACATTATGTGACTTTGCAAGTAAATCAAATTTTGCTTACAAGACTCACAATGGAGTGAAAAAGGGTGTGATCCTTCCATAAACAAGATATGCATACGGAGATCATTGCATGAAATCAGTATCAATCATAAACCAATCAAGAAATCAAGCAATCTATCAATCAGCAAAGATCAAATCAACAATCAGCAATTAATCTATCAATCCATCAAGCAATCAGTCTTAAATTTGAAGAAATGACATGAAAAAAAGGAGGACAAACCCCCTCCAAATTTCATAAAGAGACTTAAGGACAAAAACTCCCATATCTCTTTATCAAGGGTAAGCCTTGGAGGACAAAAACCGCCCAAGAGTGTGGTAAGGATATAGCTTCAGTCATATGATGCACAAATGCTTGGATATATTGATGACAGTAGTCATCATGATCTATAGTATGCTTGGGAAATTCAGTAACATATATGTATGTGTATATGTGACAATGGATACATGCACATACACCCATACATACATCTATTCATTTATTCATGAGCATGGCACTGTACTATAAATCATGGTAATTACTATCATCTATATATACATGTATACTCATGCATGACATGACTATATGAAACCAAGAAATCGAGTAAACTATGAAACCGATTCAATTATCATGTATACATATATATTGATTAATAATGGTATTATTACTCAATATATATATACACATGACAAGTAGATTAAACTTGATCATCTTTATTAAAACTGATAATGATCGAACACCAAATGAATCGACTATTGGTGTCGACTTTCATTCATTATTTAGTGTCAATTTTTATCGATTATTGGTGTCGACTTATAATCATTATTTGGTATCAACTTCCATCGACTATTGGTGTCAATTAATATTGTAACCATTATATAGTGATTAACCTCCTTCATAATCATGTTGTCTTATATTAATGATAACAATAGTTATCGGGCATTGACACATTGGTTATCGCTGATGAAAAGTTGCGACCCATTGTGAGGCAGCATGCCTATTGGAAGGCATGTCTCCTCATCATTCTATATATGCTCTTGAGATGCATGATCTAAGAACACACAAAAATAATACAGTGCAAGTACAAGATCGTACATCTCCATACACACTAAACAATATTGATATATGTTTCATTTGTATAATTTGCCATTGGATTACTTGTAGGTTGCCGATTGAAGAAGTGACACTTATCTATATCAGTAAATCATTAATAGTTAAGATCATCGCAGCAAAGAACAATAAACAGATCAACAACATGTTCTTTGACAACATATTTATATTGATAGCATTCAGCAAGTATCATTGAATATATATATATATATATATATATGCAAAGCTTCGACATATATAGTTATCAAGAGTATATTCTGATTATTTGATAAGTTTGCAGATCACAAAAGGTTGAGAATTGCTCTCAGATCTTTGACATATACTTTGACTCTGGTATATTCTACCCTTACTCTTGCATATTTATTTTGGCTACAAAATAGATTAGAAGTTATTTTAATTTATATCAGCATTGTTGATTCCCTGCATAAAAGTTATCAGCATATTCAGAGCATTAAAAGTGATATATTTGCATCAATATTATTTGTGAAAAATAAAGATAATATTCAACAATATTTTGCTCAGTATTATTATATAAAAAGAATTAAATTTCTATCTTCTCAAATCTGATTACAATAATAGAGTGGACTAAAGTTCATTAAGAGATTTAAGGATGAAAGCTTTTATCTCTCTTATCAAGTTGGAACGAAAGCCCATAAATATTCTTGAAAAGTTAAGAATGCAAACCCTTAATCTTGTCAATGCTGACTAGGGAAGAAAACCTCTGATTGAGCAGATTTGAAAGTGTTTCCAAAGAACTCAAGATACGATTGATTTTCAGAATTGTCATGATTTATTGATCTGAATATTATAATAATTTCATAAGTTTTTGACAAAGCCATTTACCATTTTGAGTAAAGATTATTGTATTAAGGCAAAAATTAGGAATATCCTAAAAAAGGGCCATTACATTTGATTCCAATACTTACAAATAACAAAAGTTGTAATACAAAAAATTAGAGAAAAGCAGCAATTTCTAACCTCTAAAATACTGAAAACAACTTGCTGTTACACTGGGCAAACAACTAGGGAAATTCTCCGCGAAGAATATATATCCTTTATCACCTTGATATGGTGTGATTTCTTTTGCAAACAAACCTATGATAAGAATGAGATTCTTTTCCATAAAGAAACTTGGGCAATTCAACCTACTACTCTCATGCCCATAAAATGCTCACAAGCATTCTTAACTTTAGAATTTTTTTACAATTCCAACAAAGGAACTCCTTTGTTAAGGGCATCTATCTTTCTAAGTGTATCAATATCCTTCACAAATTTATATTTTCTAGCAAAACTCTTGTAAATTTGTAGTTATTCTTTCGGTCCACACAAGTGACTTTATTTTATTTTTCTTTTTGAACCTAAGTCACTTTATAAAAAGCAATTAATTACAACTCGCTTTCAACAATAATTTAAGAGAATTTGATTAATTAAAATTTTCCCTTTCCAATTTTTTCGAATTTCATATGGGAATAAAATAGGCTAATGCAAGTTCCCTAAACACCCAGGACGAAGTAGGGCACATTATATTCCTCCCTACAAAAAATTGTCCAAAATCAGTTGCAGATTTGAGTCACGAAGAATTTGCTCTCCTTCACATGTGGCATCTTGTGCAGACAAATCCTTCCTTGAAACAAAGTATTCTAGAATACTCTTGGTTCCAAGTTTCTTCTCCTTTTCGATATCAAAATCAGCTTGCCTTCTTCATCCAATAGTGGTGACACTACAGAGGGTGTTGTTGAGTCATTTTTGAAATTTTGCATATTAAATAATAAAGGCTATTTAGAAATCAAATATGAAGGCATATTGAAGAGGTCAAGATGTGAAATCACTTTGGAAACATTCAAAAGGAACCATTTTCGCTATTTCGTAGGTCATGAAGTCTATAGCTACAAAATGGAAAAATTTTGCATTGGCGCAAGGACGGTAAACAAAGGTAGCGAAATAACAATTTTTTGCTATTTCGCGGGTAACATTAAAAGGGATAGCGAAACAACAATTTTTTTGCTATTTCGCCGAGGACATGTTTGTGAGTTGCAAAATGGCAAAAAGATATATTGGATTATTTAAAGCTGGGATGTGAAAGGAATCAAGCTAAGAGGTCAAAGTAATTTGTAATAAGGAAGGTTTTTGACAGGAACAATCAAAATTTTGTGAGCAAAGATTTCAGAGATGCTGTAATTTAGACATGCTACAAAAATGATGTCACCAAAGGATGAACATGATCGAAACTTAACAATCTAAAACAGACCCAGTTCGGAAAATCAAATTTCCTATCTCTAGTAAATATCTTATGTTCGTAAAATCTGTTTTGGGTTTCCGACCAAATCCAAATCCGAAAGATACGTAGTTATTAGTTAATTTGTTGATTAGTTTTTTTTCAAAAGAATTTGTCTCTTCACCCTAAAGGGGTGTGAAAACCATTCATCCACATATATATGTGGTGTAAAATGTAATTAAAAGATATATATGAAAAAAGGAGGAAGATGGTACTTTAGAAAGATAACATGGATGTTGACTGCGACTAAAATGTAAATTAATTGTATTCACTTTTTTTTATTAATACAAAAAAAATTTGTTTCCTCTCCAAGATTGAAGAAGTAAGTTCGTTGTTTTTTACTGGATTGGTCCTTTGCATTTTCAGTTACACAGAGTTTTCTCTTTACTATTAGATGTTGGAAAATTGAAGTTTTTAATATTAGTTTTCGAGTATCAAGAGTTGTATACGAAGCTCTCATCTATACAAATCCTTGTTTAATTGGTTTCCTGTCAACGAATTAAAATTCATTTAGACTAAAACAAATATTATTATCAATTCATCCTTGATGTGATGGGGGAGAGAATCTAAAATGGAATTGCAGAGTGTACATGAGGGTTCAAACAAAGCTTGACTACATTCCGCCCAATTAGTTGGATAAGGGACTGGCCTATCTATCTCCTCAAAGGTTTTTACAGTTGTATGAGCATTGAAGTTCTTTCATTTCATCCTTGCGAAATATATTATCTCATACCCAAAGCATTTTCTTTATACACAAATACAAATTCAATTACAAAGCATTCATAAGCATTTATAATATTCAAACACTAAATAAGAATTAAATATTCATATTCTGATTAGACTCAGGGAACATTTGCCATCCTAAGAAATCAAGAAAGTTTAAATTCGCTATAGAAAAACACCTTTTGTGTTTGGGGTGAGGGTTTACCCACCTAGATTTAGCGAAGCCTAAAATGCAGGGGGATTAGATTATTCACATTTGTTAGCCAAGACTGATTGAAGAAATCTAGGAGAATTGGCAAAAGCTCTTGGATTTCCAATCTGCGGTTTTGGGAACCAACGGGTGTAATGTACTGCTTCAATACCTTTTAAGGCAAGAAACTGTAAATGTTATTGTAGCTATGGTCGGAATCCTTCAGGCTGACAAAGATAACATAAAGGTTGTGATAATATAATTATTATAATATTATTGTGATAATATAATTATATTATATTATACTATAATTATATTGATAATATATGATATATAATTAATTTTAATTATATGGGTATATACTTTACAATTATATATTAATTATATTAATTATATATTAAATATAACTATATTATAATAATTATATTATATTACTAATATAATTATTAAATTAATGGGGCCACATGTGAAGTGTGGTGACCCTTGGTAAAATGTCACCTCTCGCTTATATAATGAGATGTGCGATCTCATTCCATAACACAATATAATAAATGAATACAATTGCAGATTGACATACCAGGATGCTCGTTGGAGACAATAGTGAATTGTTTATGGTTGGGAGGGCAAATCATAGCCCATGGTTAAACGAGCATTTTAATAAACAAAAAAAACATGGAACACATTGTGAATCTTATTGTTCTAAGGTAGCTCCAACTAATAGGAGAAACTTCCCCAATCCTGTAGGGTCCATAAAAGTCAACCTTAAGTTTTCTTGAACCACTCCTCGTGAGGAAGGATTGTTTATAAGGCTATAATCATCAGAAGACCAAATCCCAATCCTCAAATGTTCTCCCTATATTATGCTGACAAACGTCACCTTCTATTGGTTTTGCACATGTTGGACATTTTCCTTCAAACCCTTCATGATATCTTGATGTTCCTACATCCAGTTTTTGGCATGTGGTGCTCTATTATCTGCTATAATCAAGTCCATGAAAGAAATGGCATCATATCCATATGAGGCCCTGAAGGGTGTCATGCCTTTACTCGTGATAATTGGTGTTGTAGCAATGTTCTCCCAGATACAACCATTTGACCCAAGCCTTCTAATGATCTAACACATAATTCCTTACGTATCCTTCAATCGATTTGTTAACTATTTATGTCTATCTATCTCTCTATGGGTGATAACTTGTCCTCGGAGTCAACTTTGTACTTGTCAAACTAAGGAGCTCATGCCAAAATACACAAATGAACTTGTTGTCACGATCACTAATGATGTTTCTAAGCAACCCATGGAGCCTATCTGAAGAACAACTTTGCAACCTGGGGTGCCTAATGTTTGGAGGATATGGAAAGAAATGTGTGTACTAGGACAATCCATCCACCACAACATAGATACAATCCCTTCCCTACACCTTGGGTGGCCTTACCATGAATTCCATCAATATACTCTCCCACTTCTGATCAGGCAAGGGCTACAGTAAACCTACTGGGAAAGTGTGTTCAGATTTAGTATACTAGCATACTACACACTCCCAAATGTTTCTAAGGACATCATCCTTCAATCCCTTCCAAGCTATGTAACCCTGGATTTCTAAGAAGGGGTAGAGCCGAGACAAAGCGGGCGGCCTTACCATGAATTCCATGAATATATTGTCCCACTTCTGATCAGGTAAGGTCTGCAGTAAAACTAAACCTACTGGAAAAGTGAGTTCAGATTTATTCTGCTAGCAAACTACACACTCCCAAATGTGTCTAAGGACATCATCCTTCAATCACTTCCAAGCTATGTAACCCTAGATTTCTAAGAAAGGCTAGAGCCAAGACAAGGAGACGCATTATGGAGACGAGGACAAGAGGGAACCATTTTTTAAGGGATAACAAGGGATGGCTATCAATCAAAAAAATAGTGAAAATTTTTCTAATGTAGAAAATTTCAAATATTCAAATAATAGCAATGATAAGGCAATCGACATTTACACCATAGAACCTCAAAACATAATATTCGAGTTCAATTGATTTTTTCATTTCATAGAATGTGACAAACAAATGAAATCTTAAAAAAAAATATTGCACTAATCAGTGTAACTGGATACTAGGGGAGGTCAGGATATCGGGACGGGTTTCCGAGACGGGGGAAAACGGGCTTAAATTTGGGGACAGCGGCAGGGAGAGGGGAGGAGTTTGTAATATACTATACATATAGTAATTGAAATGCTAGTTACGAAATGATGTAAAACAATATAAGAACTAATTATATCAAATACTTGAACATAGCAAAATTGCAACATACCCAATACAGAATACAGTGTACTTGAACATTGAACATTGAATATCAAATTACCAATTACTATTAAAAATTCAAATTACCGACAAATAGAAGATTCTGATTTATATTATATCAAAAATATCATAAAGATGATTACAATGAGTAGCATGATATTCAGATATCAAAACAAGTACAAAATCATGTCAAAATGTAGTGAAGGGAGGCCTCTAATCATCCCCCGAGGAAAACTCCTCATCATTGGAGACGTCCTCGAGACGATCAAGGAACACCTAGGCATCCCTCGGACGTCCCGAGGACGTCTGGCCGTCCACACGTCCCAACGACGACTTGGTGGTGGGAAGGCGGTGGTGGGGGCACATGGGGACACCAAGTCTCCGGTACAAGGACGTCCCCGTACCAACGACGAGGGGTTTAGGGGGGCACAAGTCTCGTCTTACACTGGCACTAATTGACAAAACTAAAGACACGGTATACAAGAACTACATTGCAATGCCCACTACGCTTCAAGTTTCAACTACAAAATGACAAATATGAAATATATAGAAAAATTTAATAGCTGTCATCATAATCTTCATTATGCTAAAAACTAGGGATGTAAAAGTGAAAGAAGCCTCAACTAACTAGACTACTGACCAGATGGCATTGTGAATATTCCCTGTCATTTCTTATGAATAGCCTCTCTCCATTGTTTCCATAATTGCCATTGTTGCCTCCATCGTTCTAATTTGCATTCCTATTCCGCAGCACTTCTATCATTAGCAGTACTAACTGTTGCTCTCCCTTAGCAAGATCATTCAAAATATGCACTGTACCACCCTCATTGAGTCCCTTCTATCACCCATGTTTAATGTTACCTCTTATTCCTTTACAAGACAATTAGTGGGAATTTCTCCTTGTAAGATATTGAACCGACTTGTTGGTCTTCTTAAATTAAATTTGTTCATATCTTCACCTCGCTCATATGAATTATCTACATACATATAGTTATTTATTTCCCCATTGACTGGCAGGATGCACTAGTTTGATACCACAGTAATAACCATTCCTGAATGTACTCTTAGTCCTTATACTGTTTGTTTGTTTGTTTTTGCTAGTTTCCTCAAGAATGATGCATGTTGATGAAATTTCTTCACATAAACTGAACTAAATAAATCAATGTTAACTACTGCAATTATGAAATATGACTTGATATATATAATTTCCCCAAGAACTTTTATTACTAATGCTTCCAAATAACAGACGTTTTAATATAGAAGATCAGAGGAAAGCAGCAGTTTCTAACCTCTAAAAACACTTAAAAGAATTGTATTTACAATGGGCCAATTGTTGAGCAGCCAATCTCTAGTAAGCATAGTTGAAATTCAAACATGCAAGTCTTATAGTGTTGTTCGAACGTTGGGAATCTCTGGTATGGTTCCCATGTCTTCTGCAATTTGTACATGATGCCATAAGGTGGAGACGACACTACTTTGACTATAGGGTGACTATTCTCGTGCTACACATCACCCTTAGAAACCATTCAACATGCCTTGAAGAGGGACGACTAAAAGTTATTGGACCCACAAATTTAATATTCCACTTCAACAAAGACAATCCACAACTCCTTATTTTATATGTTAAAAGTCATAAACTTCAAGCGATACATTATCTCACCCTCGCATCCTCCTTTACCACCTTGATATGCCATAGTTCCTTTTGTGAACAAAACTGCTCTTAGAATGAGGTTCTTTGCTACAAAGAAACTTGCACAATTCAACATACAACTCTCACACCCATTAAATACTCAAAAACTTCTTACATTCAAAACTTTTCGCAGTTCCAATAGAGGGACATCTTCATTCATTGCATCTATCTGAGTATATCGATATTCTACACAATTTTACATTTGCTAGCAAAACTTTTATAAATTTGTACCAGTAAATCTCCAACACCAAGAAAGATGCCTCATTGCCAGAACAACCTCTTGACTTTTGTACTTTAAAAATAATCGTGTCATGTCCCCTTTCTAGAGTGGACATCAAAGTCGGAGGAGTTGGCCTATCATTGGAGTCTCGTAGGCTAGTAGAGATGGATAGGGACTCATTCAGTGCATACACTGACCGGATTTTGGCTTTACAGGCAGTTTGGAGCAGTTCCTAGATTTTAGGGGATATCCCTAAATTTTAGGAGGTCGTGACAGTTGCCAGTCATGAGGTTATTCATGACCCTTCAGTTGGTGTCAGTTTCAGTGCGACGGGATTGGTTTCCTAACTTCTAGGAGCATCCCTAGATTTTAGGGATGGGACTGCCAGTTGACCCATCTCGTTCGGCATCAGTCACAAACAGGTGACATCGCCAGACTCATGTTTATTTGGTTGGTTTGGGCTATCAGAGGCAAAAACGGACTGTCATGTCCCCTCTTTAGCTCTGTCTAGCAGAGACATGAGAGTTATCCTATTATGGGCTCTCGTAGGCTGACAATGGTGGTTAGAGACTCACTCAGGTTATTCAGTGTTCGGATTTGGTATCTCAGGCAGTAACAGACCAGTTGGGGGCAGTTCCTACTTTTTAGGAAGGAGATTCCTACTTTTTAGGAGGTGTCAGCTTCCAATTTTGAGGTTCTACAAGATCTTCCTTTGGTTTCAGTTTCAGGAGATTTGGGTGTGTTTCCTAGTTTCTAGGAGCATCCCTAGATTTTAGGGATGAGACTGCCAGTTATCCCAGGTTGTCCGGCATCAGTCACAGGCAGGTGACATATTCAACTTCAGCATTTTGGGGTGTCTCGGGTATTCCTTGGCTATTTGGGATATATTTTAATATATTTTAATATATTTAAATATTTTCATAAGTTAGCGTTTTAATAATTTAAACAAGGTTGTGTATAGCCATTTTGGAGAAATAAGGGGGTTTTCTGACTACAGATGCCTATGTGTTATAGCTCGTCAGAAAGGTCTCGCAATTTGCTATATGATTGTCACCTTCCAGAGTCTTTTTGGTGTACAGAGCTATTTAATATTAATAAAGTGATATTTTCTCTATAGTCTGGACACCATAATTAAGAAAATATCAGTTATTTATAAAGTGCATTCTCAATTCTCTATTAGGGTTCAACTTGCAATGGAAAACGGATTTAAGGCAATGAGAACCTAATGAATGGCATCTTTTATCATTTTTGAAACCTATTTTGGACGCCATTGCTCTGGATGAGCATTTCTCACCTAGGACGCCAAACCCTAGTGGTTGAGAACAGATCAGTTGGGACGTAGCCCTCAGCTGGATCAGATTTACAGGTTCTTGTGCATTGCTTAGTGGAGAAGAGAAGGAACATAGTTGGTTGGAGATTCAGCGTTTTGCTTGTTCTTGCAGCTGGGCGTTGGAGTGGTTTTATCTGGTTTATTGCAGCACCTAGCTGCTCTTTGTATTGGCGTTAGTTTGCAGCACTCTTTCTACATTGTGTCTACAGGCAGATTTCTCTATTGTTGGCATCAACTTGTAGCAGTTATTTTGGAATCAATCTGGAAAATCTCAGACGTACCGGTACAAGTTTAAAAGTATTTCCAGAATATTGCACAATCTGATTGTATTTGATTTTATCATTATCTATTTGCAGCTATTGTTGTTTATGCATTGTAATACTTATTCGGAAAAATACAAAAGAAACAACTTCTTCTGCAACTTCTGTCTAGCTCTACAAGATAAAAATAAAAACCTACAAGAGAATATAATTATTAAAAATAAATTTATAGCAGCAGCAGAGCAAATATCCATTTGGGATATTTCAGTGGTATCAGAGCCTGCATCCTGCCAGCCTGTAAGGTTTGAGGGAATTGGTCTTGTCAGATTTCAAGAAAGATTATGATAATTTATATCAGCGATTGGGTAATTACCAGATAGTGGAATAAGTGACTTCTGTGCATCCAGGTAGAGCTGATATACATAGATATTACACTCACAGGAGAACTTAAAAATAATAAAAAATAAAAAATTGAGTGAGTAGTCAGCACTCTATTGAAATTGAATGGATAGGTACAAGGGAACTTATAGCAGTAGACAGGTGAAACCGTATAGTAGTAGACAGAAGAAACCATCAGATAGTTTGTCTAAATTTAAAAGGCAAACTGATGCCTTGGTTAAACAGTTGGATCGTAGTCGGGATATTCAGAACTGGCTTAGTGAACAGTTGTCAGATCCGGCTACCATTGACAGGGCGGCTAGATACATGGTTTCACACTTGTACAGATCTTCTTCTCGCAAGACACAGGATACGAGACAGGTTGACACGGTGAGGGAGGTCAGGAGAGACCTGCAAGATGATTTCACAGCTGCACATGAGCCCAGCACATCAGTTCTAGAGATCAGTGCCCCTCCAGTTGAGTTACCCCACACTTTTATTGTAGGGTCATTACCTATCTCAATGGATGAGCACATGACAGTTACACCGTCCGGCAGATGCATGGAGACTCAGCACTCAGATAGTTTGGTGATACAGCAGGAGTTGACGCCTGCAGTTGATGTTCGTACTATACCAGATTGTATTATAGAGACAGCCAATGGCTCCAGTTGAGTTTGCCAGGAGGATAGTCCTATGGTCGATGTCGAGGGAGTGGCTGATAGTGGGAGTGCTGTAGCGTTGGAGGATATGATGGTGGACTCTAGATCACCAGAGGAGGATACCACTTTTGAGGACTGCCTTGAGGAGATGGAGTCAGATATTACAGATCTGGATAGCGGCAGTCCCGAGATGGGGTTAGTGCAGGAGATGTCAGTATTCTCTTGTGTTGAGGATTTGAGCATGGAATCCGCATGTGGTGATACTAGTGTTGAGTTTGAGATTGTAGACACGGACTCATGCCAACATGACTCAGATTCATTTGTTGGTAGGGAGTCAGATGAAGTTCAGTTCGGGTAACCAGAGGAGGTAGAGCCCTTGTTAGCACCTTGGTTTGCTACCGGTACTTCCTATGTGACCCATGAGGATGACTCCATCAGTGATGAGTCATGTCTGTATCAGACCCTGGGAGAGGACTCTGAGTTGCTAGAGAGTGGAGATCGGTTCCAAGATCTGTATTATTCGGAGGTTACAGAGGACGAGGCAGCTGAGAGTGTTGAGGAGGTAGATTCTGTACTAGCTTCCTCGGGTACAGACGAGTTTGATGGAGATGTGTCAGCTACTAGTACTCCGTTTGAGGATGTGAGTTCAGTTGTTGGTTCACAGAGCTTTCATGACAGCACACTGGGGGATAGTATTTCTGAGAGGTGTATGTTGGGTACCACTTCTATTCACAGTACAGACAGTGTGCCAGGGGTGATGCATAGGTGGCCTATAATTCAAAGTCATCATGTGTCTAGTCATTTGAGTCAGCGAGTTTGATATTGTTACCGCATTCGAGCATTCTGATGTTGCTCGGCAACTGTTAGTTGTTCATGGATGGGGTGCCCCTATGGATGATGAGCATGGTAGTTGTTACCTGTCCCTGACAGAGATTCAGGCCTTACGGGAGGCTGTCAGAATTTTGAGACAGGATTATTTTCGGTTGGTTGCCGACCGAGATCACCTACTAGAGTGGGGAAGTATAGCATATGAGGCACTCTTGGATAGAGGATGAGGTGAGTGAGCTTACTCGGGAACTCACGACGACTTCTGAGGTTTTAGAGAGCACTCAGTTGGCTCTCCAGGAGTCACAGGTTCAGTTAGCAGAGGTGACTATGGAATTGGTGCAGCTTGTGATGACCCCCTTTTTAGCAAGTATTGGCAGTGGCTTGATCAGCTCATCATCCTGACCCTCGTGAGCTGATGCCCGGTTTTGAGGGTCCCAGTTGGCAGACTTGCTATTTTTAGTAAGTCTGGACTTACTAGTTTTAGTAAGTCAGTTTAGTCAATTTCCATTTCTGGCAGGGCCATATCGGCAATGGTTAGTACTCTAGGCGATATTCAGTTTACGCAGTGCTTTGGCTGGGGACTTACTATTTATAGTAAGTCTATTTTTGGTAGTTGTTATTTTTGCCAGTACAGTTACAGGCCATGAGATCAGTCGCTCCAGCAAGAGATGCAGGAATCATCATCAGAATCATATTCGATAATTAATGGTGTTAATTAATAACGACATGTTATTAATTAATTAGAGGTTATATTATTATAATAATAATAATACTTTATTATTATAATGATTTAAGAAGCTGATATTATAATGAATGGTTACCTGATGATAGTTTTTGGAAACTATTGCATCCGAGGTATTATAAATATAAGCTCATTTGTGAAGCTAAGGATCGAAGATATTTTATTAAAAATCTGGTCTTGAGAAATGTCTCTAAATTTTTGAGCCCTTGTTGAAGTATAAGGGTCAAATTAATTTCTCGAAGACTGATTCTTCTCGAGCTAATCTTCAATCGATTGTTGTTGTATAATTGATTTCATTCTTCTTTCCTACTGTCTGCCTGTTGCTGGAAGAAGGATTTCTGAAGGGTTAACAAATTGAACTGAGGCCTGCACAAGAGGCCCCTATCATTGCATTGATCGAAATAAGTTGAAACTGGATAGTTGTATACTGGCCGTAGACAGCGAGAGGTTGAATCCGCAACATTGTTGCCACTGGAAAACCACTGTTACACAGCCCTCTATGTATACAAATAGTGGCGTAATTGCTTAACACCTGAAGCTGGAAACCGCAGGCTTGAATCCTCAACCGCGTGAGCTCAAACCGTGCAGGCAGAGCAACAATGGCGTGAAGGGAGAGTAGAGCTAGCCGTGTGTGGTGAGATCACCGCGCTGGGAAGTGTTGCGCAGCTGAAAGGGATAAAACGTGGCCATGGTGACTGCTGCGTGACCATTGCCAACCTTCGCGTGGGAGAAGATCTGCATTCTCTGCGGACAGGTTTGAAGTGCTGATCACCTTCAACCAAATGTCAACGATACATGTACACCAAGTTCCAATTTTTCAATGTCTAATTTAATAAGTTGATGAATGTAATTTCTAGAGTGTTTACCAATAATCAACATGCTGGAAACAACTATGAACTAAGAATTATATATTGAAATTTTGATAAATAAAGAGCTTCGATTCAGCAAAGTATATGGTTTATGATTGAAAATATATTAAACTAGAGCAGAGCCAGCTCAGGCTCATTACACAGCTTCAGTCAACACCAGCACCAGATCCAGTGCAGTTACATATTGTGGTGTCTGGTGATTTGGCGATGTCCACAGTTGGGGTTGTTGGATGTGATGGAGTTAGGGATACATCCACCCTTGATTCTAGTGTTGGAGGTACAGGTTCACTTCCATCGGATACAAAGAAAGTTGAGTTAGGCACTTCAGTAGAGGGTTTCCGTGTGCCTGACATTTGGGTGGATATTCCGGTTGGGATGGATACTTCAATTGGTAGCATTGCGTTAGGGGATATAGTACAAGACGTTGTGGGTAGTGCAGTGGACCCGTCGGTGATCAGTGTTTCAGTTCATGACACTACTCCTATGAATGCTCAGCAGGGAGACATGGTATCACCTGAGTTGGTTGCTAGTGATCGCATAGCTGGTAATGATAGGCAGTTGCCTGCGTTACAGTTACACAATGACCAGTTATGGGTCCGGGGAGAGCAAATGGATGCTACCACCTATAAATTCTACTGCACAGAGTCATTCCTGGATCACCTTCTTGAGAGTTCAAAATTTCGGGATGGATCTTACCAAGCTTCTGAGGGTGTTCTCATCCGGGGTACTGGTACGATTCGGCATTTGGTGACAGAGATTGTAGGTACCTTGATTACAATGCTCCCTCACAGAGATTTCAAGGTTGGGTTTGCTGAGAGGGTTACCCAGGACACTGTCCAACCAGTTGTGCTGAGTTCGAGATTGGAGCCATCTTTAGGTTCGAGACTTGTGGATGATGAGCCTTTGATAGAGGTCGGAGAAGTTTATCGACGTTACACAGTGAGGAGTGCTCATTATTTTTCCTTTGACCCACATGTTGATGAGTTGATGGCACATAGATGTGGGTTGACTCCTAATCCTTATCATCTGTTCTGGGATGGGTTCTTGCCATCAGCAGTTGATGGGAGTTTTGGCTGCAAGTCAGTAGCAGGTGACTTGCAGAGTTATGGTGACTGCAGAGACTATATAGTGTGTGGATATCCGGTTCCTGGTACAACTTTTTACAGGGGTATACATCACTGTTGTCCAGATGGTCTACACACTCAGTACAGGTCAGTTGGGTGTGCAAGGGGACTTCAAGGTGTATGTGATCTCAGTCACCCATACATCTCAGTTTTCGAAGGTCCTGAGATTTATTTCTCTTGGGATCCGAGCAAAGCCCGTTTCCGTACGGGAGTGTGGGTGACTGGTTGTTATGGGTCTCTTTACAAAATCATCCTATTTGTTTTTCAGAGGATGCTACAGGAGCCTGCACTTTGTACCAGGGGCATGGCTTATAGTTTTCCCTGGGATCCAGGTGGATTGTGATGTTTCTTGTTCCGGTGATTGCTTGAGCACAAACAATCTCCGGGAAGGGAGGATTGTAATGTCCCCTTTCTAGACTGGATATCAAAGTCAGAGGAGTTGGCCTATCATTGGAGTCTCGTAGGCTAGTAGAGATGGATAGGGACTCATTCAGTGCATACACTGACCGAATTTTGGCTTTACAGGCAGTTTAGAGCAGTTCCTAGGTTTTAGGGGATATCCCTAAATTTTAGGAGGTCGTGACAGTTGCCAGTCATGAGGTTATTCATGACCCTTCAGTTGGTGTCAGTTTCAGTGCAACAAGATTGGTTTCCTAACTTCTAGGAGCATCCCTAGATTTTAGGGATGGGACTGCCAGTTGACCCATCTCGTTCGGCATCAGTCACAGACATGTGACATGGTCAGACTCACGTTTATTTGGTTGGTTTGGGCTATCAGAGGCAAAAAGGGACTGTCATGTCCCCTCTTTAGCTCTGTCTAGCAAAGACATGACAGTTAGCCTATTATGGGCTCTCGTAGGCTGACAATGGTGGTTAGAGACTCACTCAAGTTATTCGGTGTTCGGATTTGGTATCTCGGGCAGTAGCAGACCAATTGGGGGCAGTTTCTTGATTTTAGGAGGCAGTACCTACTTTTTAGGAGGGAGATTCCTACATTTTAGGAGGTGTCAGCTTCCAGTTTTGAGGTTCTACAAGATCTTCCTTTGGTTTCAGTTTCAGGAGATTTGGGTGTGTTTCCTAGTTTCTAGGAGCATCCCTAGATTTTAGGGATGAGACTACCAGTTATCCCAGGTTGTTCGGCATCAGTCGCAGGCAGGTGACATATTCAGCTTCAGCATTTTGGGGTGTCTCGGGTATTCCTTGGCTATTTGGTATATATTTTAATATTTTCCTAAGTTAGCGTTTTAATAATTTAAATAAGGCTATGTGTATAGCCATTTTGGAGAAATAAGGGGGTTTTCTGACTTCAGATGCCTATGTTATAGCTCGTCGGAAAGGTCTCGCAATTTGCTATATGATTGTCACCTTCCAGAGTCTTTTTGGTGTACGGAGCTATTTAATATTAATAAAGTGATATTTTCTCTATAGTCTGGACACCATAATTAAGAAAATATCACTTATTTATAAAGTGCACTCTCAATTCTCTATTAGGGTTCGACTTGCAATGGAAAAGGGATTTAACGCAATGAGAACCTAATGAATGGCATCTTTTATCATTTTTGAAACCTATTTTGGACGTCATTGCTCTAGATGAGCATTTCTCACCTAGGACGACAACCCTAGTGGCTGAGAACAGATCAGTTCGGGCGTAGCCCTTAGCTGGATCAAATTTACAGGTTCTTGTGCATTGCTTAGTGGAGAAGAGAAGGAACGTCGCTGGTTGGAGATTCAGCGTTTTTCTTGTTCTTGCAGCTGGGCGTTGGAGTGGTTTTATCTGGTTTATTGCAGCAGCTAGCTGCTCTTTGTATTGGCGTTAGTTTGCAGCACTCTTTCTACATTGTGTCTACAGGCAGATTTCTCTATTGTTGGCATCAACTTGCAGCAGTCATTTTGGAATCAATCTGGAAAATCTCAGGCGTACTGGTACAAGTTTAAAAGTATTTCCAGAATATTGCACAATCTAATTGTATTTGATTTTATCATTATCTATTTGCAGTTGTTGTTGTTTATGCATTGTAATACTTATTCGGAAAAATAAAAAAGAAACAACTTCTTCTGCAACTTTTGTTTAGCTCTACAAGATAATAAAAAAATTTTAAAAAAAAACTTACAAGAGATTATAATTATTAAAAATAAATTTATAGCAGCAGCGGAGCAAATATCCATTTGGGATATTTCATCGTGAACCTTGCTTGAATCCTGTAATGTCCCCGTTTTTAGGCACATGGGATTAGCTTATTTCTGTGACCCTTCTAGGCTAATCAGGATGTTGCAGGTGGTCGTATGGCAGAGCCAGTTGTCAGTTTCCACTCTGGAGGTCTGTGATGCCAGGATTGCTATTCGTTTGAGTCAAATTGACAGACTTACTATTTATAGTAAGTGTTATTTTTGGGAGATAGTCATGATTGCTATTTTTAGTAGGGCACTTGTGCATTGGTATCAGTGGAGTTGTGGATTCATTTGCTGAGTTTCCAGGTCTAGGGACTTACTATTTATATTACGTCTATTTTTGGCAATGTCTTTTTATGGCAAGGCATTATGGCGTCTAGCTCAGGCAGTGAATATCTATGTGGCGAGTTATTTATCCAGAATATTTAATAAGCTATTTGATAATTGATGATTATTAATTTAGTTATACTTAATTAATAATTTAGGAGCTTATTATTTATTTCCAAAGTATTTAATGTTTTCTTATAAAGTCTTGGAGTGAAATATGATTAAATATTATATTTCAATCTCATGAAATGCAAATGGCGAAGAAAAGCTAAGTATTGCCTTTTAATTATGAAAATTGTGAAGTTGAAGATTAGGGATCGATTTGTAAAGAAGACTTTATAAAGGCTTTGGAATTGTGAAGGTTCGAATTGGCATAGCTACGCTTGGAAGAGTTGAAATCAGCAGATTCCAATCGTTGAAAGATAAGATATTAAGCTGAATACTTGACGCCATTCCATAGGTTTAATTGTGGTTTAATGCTGCTGGGCGTGACAATCTTCTTTAAGCGGCAGCCACCATTTTCTACCAGCCGCCACCATTCTTGTTAGCTGCGGCCAATGTTGGTGGAGTTTTAATTAAACAGGTTCATTAAAATGAAATTGTTAGATGTTTTTTTCATAAATGTTATTTCCATGAAGGTTTTTGATAATTTCAATTACATTCTCAATAAGAATTATAGAGGTATGTTGCGACTGGTTGTTACAAGAGTAGATTGATTACTTTCAGTTTGTAATTTTATTGTTTTACCTGGTGAATTATGTTAAAAATCAATATCATATTACAAATACAAAACAAATAAAACTTTTGCAAGTAAATTCAGAGATAGAGCCAGGCAGGCTCTTTACAGTGGTATCAGAGCAATTTTTCCTGTCAGGGTGATATGTATTGGGCTTGATTGTTTGACTTTAGTGATCAGCACTCTGGCTTTTTTTTTGCAAATCTAGTACTCGTAGAAACCAGTTAGACAGTTTGGCTGAATTAAAAAAACAAACAAATGCCTTAGTTAAGCATATGAATAAACGAAGGCAAACACTGGAAAGATTAAATGCGCCACTTTTACATCTGGCAACTGTCGATAGGGCAACAAATTATTTGGATTCTTTGTTCAGTATATCTTAGGAGAGACGTGACTTTTATACAGGTGAGACATTCAGAAATCTCCACGATGAGTTTTCAGCAGCTGCTGATTTTGGGGGAGATGTTCATGTACTTAGTCAACCAGCCACTAGTCTTGTTTGCACACCAGAGGGTGGAGATTTCTTACAGCGACATGTGGATTTGTTGTAGTATGAAATAAAGTTGTTTCGAATTAGACTTTGTTATATTTTGTCGGGAGGGTAGTTAGGATAGAGGAGATGCGTCCGTTTGTTTCCCCAACCAACCGACTATTATATAAATACTTTGGTTTATTGTGTTGATGTGATAGTTTTGTTGGTAATAAATATAGAAATAAACATTTCCTCGCCATCTTGGTATTCTCGTATGGTATTTTGTGCACTTCATTGGTATTGGTAATAATTATCTTATTGGTAAATGTCTTGTTGGTATCACTGAATATATGTTGTATTGTTGTGTACGTTGTGGGTTAATAACCATCCTACATTTTAGCGCCGCTGCCTAAGTTTGGACCTGGAGATCGTAGAGAAGAGGAGGGAATACCAAGGGAAGATCAAGTGAAACGAGATCTGGCTGTGGCCTGGGAAGTGCCGATACGTGCAAAGGGAAGTCGAGAGAGCGGTTTCACAAAAGCACAGTACGGACAAATTTTGGTACCACCAGCCGTGTAGGATCTACTTTGCGGAAGTCCTCGACTCTTGGCTAGACATTTGGTCCACTAAATAAATTCATGTCCCTGCTTAGAAAGAAATATCCGAAGCGCAGGCCTGGAGAAGAAACTGAAGAAGAAACCACCCTCCCGATCATTGGTCTAAAACAACAAGACGAAAGACGTCGCCGCTTGGGAGGATTGGGTAACCACTCTCTAAGCCAAGGACAACTTGAGGAAAGTCTGATCGAAAACACCATAGAAGGAATAGCCAACTTGGCCATTTCAAAAACATTGACGAGAAGAGGAGAGAACCCTGAAACACCTGCTCGCAGAGAGTACCAGGAGGAACACCACTCGGCCCACATAGAGGAATCACAAGGAGAAGGAGAGAGCACTGATCCTAGAGGAAGCATCCCGGCAGGAGGGAGAGTCCGAGCAGGAAGGAACGTCCCGGCAGGAGGAAGTGTCCACGTTGCGGCAGGAGGGAGTGTCCTGGCAGTAGGGAAAAGAATGGCAGTAGTCAAGCAGAAACTTCCTAGATTTACTGGAGAAGGGTCGGATGACCCGGCCCAACACTGTAAAATGTGTATCACTATAAGGCTGGCCAATGGAGAAAATGATACAGATGAATAGTTAAAAGCCTTCCCTGCCACACTAAGAGGGATCGCTATAGATTGGTACACAGACTTGGACGCTGCCCAGAAAACCACATGGAAGGACCTTCGTACTGCCTTTGAGGAGGAATTCAGACTCCTACGGGATGACGACGAGATAGTCACCGAAATCGATAATACCAAGAAAGGAAACAACGAGTCAGTTAGGGGTTATACCAAAAGACTCAAGGAATTCATAGGAAAATTGGATAACAAACCTGCTGACGGATTGACAAAAAAGATGGATCATTGAAGGGAAAATCCCATCCTTGAAACGGAAAATGAAGATAGTTTCACCATCATCCTTTGGAGAGGCATGCACCCGAGCGATGCACATCGAAAGTGAAAATAAAACTTCCAAAGCTAAGAAGCACGGAAGCAAGAGCGAGAGTTCAGAAGAGAGTGGGGATGAGTCCAAGACCATCCAGGCCTTTAGAAAAGACATGATGCGGTTGATGAAGGAAGCTACTGGAAGTAAGGAGGAAAAAAGCGAGGGGAGGAAACTCTGGTGTACAAATAGTGAGGAGGGACACACGAAAGGAACTTGCCTGCGCAAAGCCTTCTGTGATATCTGTCAGGTGTTAGGCCACACAATCAAAGACTACACCTACCACCCACCACCCCTACAAGAGAACAATCCACACCACCCACCACCCCTCCACGTAACACAAACACAGAAGCCTCACCTAGAGGGTACCGAAACAATAGACGAGGGAGAAACAACAACAGTAATAATTACAGCAATAACAACACACCCCGGAGAGCAATCCAGTACGATTCTAAAGTAAGACCCACGATTCAATGTAGGCGATGTAATGAACGGGGATACTTTGCCCGGGATTGCCAGAACGGGGGAGGACAAAATGAAGGGATGTTATGTAAATGTTGTGGACTAGGAAATCATGAGGATGCCAATTGTCCTAGACAAAAGGGGTTGAACATGCTTGACATTGCAGAATCAGAGAAGGAAGTTTTTGCCATAACGAGAATGCAGACCAGACAACTTGCATACCCCGACATAGCTACAGAGAAAGAAAGGTTCCAAGAAGCGAGGAATGACATTAGAAATAACATGCCAGAAGGAGAAAGAGGAAGTGCCACGAAATCCCCAAATAACCGGCCAGTACCTAGAATCATGAAACAAGTACTGGAAACCACTATTCTTGTAAAAATTATTGATCTACTAGAAACTTTACCTCAGCTACGGGTAGCAATATCACAAGGAATAAATAGCCCAGAGGAAACCCTTAAGGAGGAAGAGAAAGAAGAACCAGCAGAAAAGACGGATACTCTGTTCACTATAGGGATAGCGAGGACACCTGCAGTCGTGGAAATGGAGATAATAGGGTGCAAACTATCCAATACTATTGTGAACGGAGGGTCCGACGTGAATGTCCTACCGGAGGAGACTTAGAAGGCACTAAGCAAACCCACCCTCTGGCCACTCACAGTCCAATTGGTAGGAGCAGATCAGCATGGAATCAAACCAATAGGAACCTTAATGGGGCAAAACGTAATAATTGGTACACAGCAGTTCCTCCTCCACTTTGTGGTAATTACTCTAGAAAAGAAGGGGTACGATGCATTGTTAGGAAGAGGTTGGCTGGTGGCAGCCAAGGCCACCCATAATTGGAAAAGGAATACCCTATCCATAGAGGTAGACGGGAGAAAGTACACAATAGATCTGAGGAATTAGTGTGTAAGTCAGGATCTCGCATCCAACTCAGATGGAGAAGACAAGGAAGGAGTGGAACCAGACGAAGAGGGAGTGCTCCAGCTAGGGGAATGTTCAGAAGACGACACTAGTTCCCTCAACGACTTGTTTCACTGGCAGATGGGAGACTATGAGGTATTCCAGCCAGAGTGCAATATGTTGCAAATCCAAGAAGCAGATTCAGAGCAGAGTTACCCCGAGGAGTATAAGGAATACAAGGAGGGCACGACAACCATCAATAACAAACCAGCACACATATTTGGTGGAAAGATAGAATACAAAGAGCGCAAACTGCAAACAATAAACTTGGGTGAGAAGGATGAACCCAAGGAAATCTTCATAGGGGACGACTGGGACCCAGTGCTGAAGGGAGCAGCATTGAAAATTTTTCTTGAGTACAAGGATGTATTTGTGTAGACATATAATGACCTAAAAGGAGTACCACCAGAATTGTGTGTCCATCGGATACCATTGATACTAGGGGCAAGACCTATGTGCAAGCGACCCTATCGAATGAATAAGAACTATGCTGCCAAGGTGCAGGAGGAAATCACAAAAATGTTAGAAGCAGGAATCATATTTAAGGTACAAACCAGTGATTCGGTATCTCCTATAGTCACATCACTGAAGAAAGACGGGATTCAAATCCGGATATGTGTGGACTTCAGGTGCTTGCATACGGTAACGATAAAAGATCCCTTTCCTATTCCTTTTACTGATAGTATCCTAGAAAAGGTAGCCAGCCATGAAATATACTCCTTCATGGATGGGTTTTCAGGCTATAACCAGATTAGCATTGCTAAGGAGGATAAGCTAAAAACCACCTTTGTAGTGGAAGATGGGGTGTACGCATACAATAGATTGCGCTTTGCATTGTGCAATACACCAACCACCTTCCAAAGAATCATACTGCATATCTTTCATGGCATGTCTGTTGGCAATTTACGAGCTTTTCTGGATGACTGGTCAGTGTATAGCAAAAGGAACACCACCTCAAGATCATTGGTGAATGCATGGATCGATGGAGAAGGGCCCGACTAGCCTTGAATACAAAAAATGTAGATTCATGGTTCCACAAGGCAAACTGTTAGGCCATATAGTGTGTAAGGAAGGATTGAAAACAGATTCAGACAAGATCAGGGTAATTGTGGAGCTGGAAGCTCCATCTGATGTTACTGGAGCAAAGTCCTTCTTGGGACATGTGGGGTACTACAGAAGATTTATAAAAGGATTTGCTGGAATATCTCTATCCTTAGAAAAACTTACGAGGAAAGGAGAACGGTTCTGTGTGGAGAAGGAACAGGAGGAGGCCTTCCAGGAACTAAAGAAGAGACTAGTAGGTGATCCAATTCTCATATACCCGGATTGGGACAAGGACTTTCACATCCATGTGGACGCTTCCAACTATGCAATAGGAGCCACCTTGGCACAAATGGGAAAGGAAGGACTAGACCATCCAGTGTACTTCGCAAGCAGGCTATTATCAAAAGCAGAACAGAATTACAATACCACGAAAAGAGAAGCACTAGGTATGGTTTATGCAGTTCAGAAATTTAGACATTACCAATTAGCTACTCCTTTTAAATTTTTTGTTAATCATCAAGCACTTATGTACCTCGTGAAGAAGCCTATAATCCAAGGGAGAGTCAGTAGATGGCTAATCCTCCAGCAAGAACTTACTTTTAAAAGCATAGTCTGGCCTGGAAAAAGTCATGTAATCACAAATCAACTATCAAGAATCAAGTCGGGGAAAGCTTCGGGAAGTGGAATAAATGAGGATTTCCCTGATGCCCACCTATTTCAAATTGCTATATTACCTCAATGGTATGAAGGGATAGGACAGTACCTCTCAACAGCTACATTTCCAAGAGAAATGCCAGTCGCGGAAAGGAGAAAGATTGCACTTAAAAGAGGGACAGTTCAGTTAATAGAGGGATTACTATACAAGATGGGGCCAGATGGGATCTTAAGGAGATGTGTGATGGAGGAAGAAATCTCGAAACTCCTAAAGCAATCACATGAAGGGTTAGCGGGAGGCCATATGGGACCTGATGCAACAACCCGGAAGGTACTATTGGTAGGACTCTGGTGGCCCACAGTGTATGCAGATGCTCGAGAATGGGTGCTGAGTTGTGATACGTGTCAGAGGACAGGGAAACCCCTCAAAACAGACTTCATGTCGTTGTTTCCATCCCAACCACAAGAATTGTTTGAGCAATGGGGGTTGGACTTTGTAGGGCCCCTACCTGCTAGCAATAACCACAGATGCAGATACATAGTGGTAGCAAGTGAATACCTTACAAAATGGGCCGAGGCATGAGCACTCCCAGACAACACAGCTCTCAGTACTGCAAAATTTCTCTATGAACAAATAATAACAAGATTTGGCATACCACTACAGCTCACAAGCGACATGGGGGTGCATTTCGTGAATCAAACAATTAGAACAATGACAAATGAGTACAAAAATTTTCACTCATTTTCTAGTCCGTACTATCCAAGGGCGAATGGCCAAGCAGAGGCCACAAACAAAATATTGGTATCAATTCTATACAAGATTTGTGGAGTTGAAAAGGGAGATTGGGGGGAAAGACTACCAGCAGCTTTGTGGGCATACAAGACGACTTACAAAGCCACCACTAGGCACACCCTTTCACTTAATGTACGGGCAAGAGGTTGTGATGCCTATGGAATATGGAGTACCCAGCTTGAGAATAGCAGTTGAGCATAGATTAGGAGATGCAAAAATTCTAAAGGAAAGACTCAGTACTTTAATAAAATTGGATGAAAGGAGGACACTCGCCCAATGGGCCACCGAGGTGGCACAAGAGCGAAGAAATTTTTCGCATGACAAACACTTGAAGAAAATGAATTTTAAGCCTCGCCAATTGGTACTCAAGTACAACGGAAAAAATGAAATTAAGCCAGGCAAGTTCAAAGTACGCTAGTTAGGACCCTACAGAGTTATAGAGGTATAGGGTGATGGAACTATAAAATTATCCACATTGCATAATAATCCCTTAAAAGACTTAGTAAATGGATCGAAACTAAGACTTTATAATGAGAGAATAGAGATACATCCCATATGTCACTTAGACATAATAAAAGGAAAAAAAGAAATAGCCAAGGAAAAGTGGATGAGGGAAATAATAAAACATAACCCTAACATCCACGAGTTTTATAAAAAGCCCAAGCGTGGCCTTCTAACTCATTCCACACCGTATGAACAAGAGGAGAAAGTACGAGCTCAAAGAGAGGAAAGTCGGAGGGTTGTCGTAGACATCAGCCACCAAGTGCAGGAGGACCATACGTAGTACGGACGGTAGAGAGAAGAAAGCGAGCAGCACAAGGAGGCTGGACGTACGGAGGCTTCGCACAAGGGAAGGTTGTGCAACGTGGGAGGTCGTACGCCGTACGGGCCAAGTGCAAATCAGGAAGAGGTCAAACGTCGTATGAGCCAAATTCAACAAAAGTCGTACGGGTTTGTCGTAGGTTGTGCGAGCAAGAAGCAGTAGGGTTGGCCATACGTCATACGTCCTACGGGCAGGGAAAAAACAGGTGGACACATAAGGAGGTGGAGGCCGTACGAGGGGGGGTCGTACGCAGGTCGTACATAAGAGGCAGTACGAAGCAGCAGGTCGTACGGACGGCAAGGGGGCCGTACATAGTAAAGGGAGGTCGTACGCATAAGAGGAGGTCGTACGCACTGCTAAGGGGTCGTACGTCATATGGACGGAGGGAATGGAGAAAGAAGTTATATTTTCTAAGTCTTGCCGCACGCCTGGGAAATAATCTATTAGCGGGTACAAAAAAAGGAGACAGCTATACACAAAACGGTTGCGGCAAAACAGTTAATAAAGGCACACCACAGTTGGTTAGAAAACATAAAATGGTGAAGATAAGTGTGGGAAACCCAAGCAAAGGAAAAATTATTGACTCCAAACAGAAAAATCCAGCCTTACAAGTAAGAAAAGTGACGAAGATGACAAGCACAAAGGATAAAGGGAAGAGCATGAAAAGAATTACGGCTGCCAATATCAGTTTTGAGAGTGTAATAGGAAGTGGATGCTGCACCTGGTGGGAGAATGCAGAAGACAAGCACCCCCTGAAGGAAGCATTACAGAAAGCAGAGGTATACAAAATAATTTGTATGCCCATTTTTTATTTAAAAGAATTTGAATCTATATTGCGAACTATGGTGCCTAGTTATGATAGACAGGCTCACAAATCTGTAATCCGGTATTCCCATCAAACTGTAACCATTTCCTACTCTGTTAAGGAAATAAACAAGGTATTTGGAATACCTAACCGAGGACAGGAACTCACAAAAACCCCAATGCCAACGGAAGAAAAGAAGTGGTTGGAATTAATGTGCAGGAAGGATCTCACCAAACATGAATGGGGAAGCATCCTCAACAAGAACAGTAGAGGCCTGAAGAAATTTTTTATAGCTAATGAAGAATGGCGATGCATTATAGACTTGGTGAAAAGTAAACTTACGGCTAGCAGCCGCACATCAGATATAGCCCTCTGGATGTTACCAGTTGTGGAGGGGTTGAACAGGGGACAAGTATATAATTGGGCGCAATTCCTTTCAGAACAATTATATGAATTCATGTAGCTAAAGCATAAGACATTTTAGATGTCTCATCATGCCATAGCATTAACTTTGCAAGCAGTTTGTACACAAGTGGTTGCTGATCATAGGGGAGGGCTGGTCCCAGCCAATAGGGTGGAACCTTACAAACCAACCATGACATACTAGGTTCACTTGGACACCTTTGGACTAGGATCGGGTGGAGGATAACCAAGGAAAAAGAAATCAAGACAGGCAACAAAACAACAACCACCACATACTGAGGGTTCAAGACAGGAGGAGGATGATGACAGTTCAGAAGAGGACGAGGTTAGTACGGACACCTCTTCAGACTCAGAGGATAAGGAAATTTGCTTCGGCCACTTGAAGGGCACACCCCGAGATGTCACCTTTCTACCACAAGGGGAAGCCGCATTGCCAGGAGGTGCACCAGAGTACGTCGAGATTCACAAAACCATCAGCACCAAGAAGGAAGGAGGCCGTACCATTCCTAGTACGGAAGGAGTTTGTACCATTGCTAGTACGGAAGGAGACTGTACCATTTCGAGGACAGATGTCAAGGAGGGCAGCCATACACAAAAAGGGAACCCAAGCACTGAAGAAGAGGGAAGCGGACAGCAGTAGATCCGTAAATGGGGAGCCACTAGACTCTCCTTGCCTGGCGTAGCCAATCTCATTCCGATAGACCAGCAAGCTCATACTAAGGTCATAGACCTAAGGGGGCAGCAAATAGGTGGACACAAGATCAGACTCCACACATCCCAAGGTATAGAAGTGGCCCACCCAGTTGCCTTGGTGGTACAGGCTGCGAAGAACAAAAAAGATATACAGAGTGAGGATGCTGGAGAAGACACCGTACTGGAAGAGGCAGATAGATTGCTTGAGGAAGTTGGGATGGCATCACCACCCTTGCCATCACCACCCTCGCCACTGGCCAGGAAAACAAAAGGAGAGAACATAACGGGAATGCAACACACCACAAGGCAATGTTCCGAAATGATCTCATTAGACAATAAAGCAAAAAGATTCCTCAAAGAGTTGCGAGATATGGAGCACACCACGAAGGAAATCATCCAGCAGGCCAAAAGCCAGAATATGGAAGCAATAGTCAGAGCAGCAGAGTCCTTGGCAATATTCATGAAGGGAGAGTGCCACACAGATTGGAGTCTACTCTAACAGAGTGGATACAAACAAGAAGAAATAGCTGAAATCTGGACAGCCCCAGGCATCATAGTACAGGAACAGGAACAGTCACCCCTCTTGTACACACTTCGAGAAATGG
The DNA here is from genome assembly GCA_018584345.1 of Thuja plicata. Classification (NCBI taxonomy): domain Eukaryota; kingdom Viridiplantae; phylum Streptophyta; class Pinopsida; order Cupressales; family Cupressaceae; genus Thuja; species Thuja plicata. Next base: position 3,931,708 of record MU228022.1, read on the forward strand.
AGGTGGCCTTCAAGAGGACATACTTGGAACTTCAGCAAACAAAATATTTTTACAAATCAAATGAAGAAGGATTGGGAAGAGGAAAAAGCTATGTGAGAAGCTAAATGGAAGATGGAATGAGTTGGGCTAGAAGAGAAGTTAGCAGCAGCTGAAGCCAAAAAGATCAATGCATTACGGGTGCTCCAAAGAGTTCAGGCCAGGCAGAAGGCGGTTGAACGGGATCTCCTACGCATCTGGGAAAGAGCTCCAAGTCAAGGGATGTCTTCACAACCCAACTCTGAAGTCTGATTTTCCTTTTGTATAGTCGTTTGCAAGACGACATTTTTTCTGGGGGAGATATATGTAGTATGAAATAGTCATTTTGTATTAGACAGTTATATTTTGTCGGGAGGGTAGTTAGGAGCGAGGAGATGCGTCTGTTGGTTCCCCCAACCAACCGATTATTATATAAATACTTTGGTTTATTGTGTTGATGTGATGGTTTTGCTGGTAATAAATATAGAAATAAACATTTCCTCGCCATCTTGGTATTCTGGTATGGTATTATGTGCAATTGATTGGTATTGGTAATAATTGTCTTATTGGTATCACTGAATACATGTTGTATTGTTGTATACGTTGTGGGTTAATAACCATCTTACATGTGTCTGACTTGTTAGCAGACAGTGGTACTGTGTTTTAGCATCCTGAGCCTACAAACTTTAGTGACACAGATCAGGCTAGTGACATGTCTACTGTCATTGATGGCAGTCATGCATCAGTTGGTAGCAATATCAGCGATACAGGGTCTGATTTTCCGAACACCAGTCTTTTATTTGAGCCTGTTGTTGATGGCATGGATGGTGTGAAAGTCGAGGATGTTGTAGATACCACTAGGGACTGCGACACCATGGATGATGGTGTTATTTTTTAGGACTCCGAGGAGTATTTGAGCTCCGACAACTCGGATATTTATGACAGTTGTCACAGTGTGGGGTCAGTACAGGTGACTGCACTCTTTTCGTGTAGTGAGTTGTGAGCATGGAGTCACCCTGTGATGACACTCAGGAGTGGAGGGGTACAGATGAGTCAGGTGACATAGGTTCATGCCACAGTATAGAAGATTCACGTGAGGACGTTGAGTCATGTATGCAGCCAGAGATAGCAGAGGGGTCTCAAATAGAGGGTGTTGATACTAGCATCGTGGATACTTCTGATGTTGAGTGTGAGGATGATGTGGGCTGCAATGTGTTTGGTTTTCTATATCCAACATTGGGTATTGACTTAGCGTGTCATATGGTGGTGATGGGTCCCAGGATCTGGATGGTCATGTGGTTACAGAGGACGAGGTAGTTGTGGATTGTGATGAGTTGGATTCAGCAGCAATTTCCTCTGTGGTAGATGAGGATGAGTCTGATGTCAGTATTCAGCTTGTAGATGTGTGCTCGGATGACAGTACACAGAGATACGGTGATCTTGAGGGGATATTGTTGAATACAGCCTCCTTCCATAATATGGACAGTGCAGTTGAGCTTGTGCATAGGAGACCCGTTGTGCAGAGTCATCATGTGACTAGCCAGTTGAGAGTCAGTGAGAGAGACCCCACTTCTACTCTCAAGCATTTCGATGTCGCTCGTCAGCTATTGGTTGTTTATGGTTGGAGTGCTTCTATGGCAGATGAGCACGGTGGTGGTCACCTTTCCCTGACAGAGATTCATTGCTTGCGGGAGGTTGTCAGGATTTTGAGACAGGATTATCTACAATTGGTAGCCAATCAAGATCACCTAGTTGGGTGGGGGAATACGACATATGAGGCTCTGATAAACAGAGAGGAGGTGAGTGAGCTTACTCAAGAGGTCACGACTTTTGAGGCTTTGGAAAGCACTCAGTTAGCTCTTCAGGAGTCACAGTTGCAGTTGGGGGAGGTGGCTGTGGAGTTGGAGCGTATCCAGTCCTTACCAACCATAGATCCAGTGAAGTTGCAGATAGTAGTGGATGGTGGTGAGTCAGCTTCCACAGTTGGTTGTGATGGATGTGGTATACGGTTCTCCAATTGTTAGCACGATACCAGAATATACAGAGCAGTTTTCTGGGAGTCCTGTGGTAGCCAGTGTGGATTTGTCCGAGAGTTGTGTGCCAGTTGTAGACACCACTCCCTTTGATTCCCAGGAAACGGACAAGGTATCATATGGTTTGGAGGCTAGTTCTCATGATGATTTGTTTCCTTCTATCGAAAGCAAATCTATTTCTCCTTTTCATACAGCTGATAGTGATAGGCAGTTAGTAGTGCCGCAGTTTCAAAGGGATCATCTGTGGATTGCAGGGGAGCAGGTTGATGCTGCTTCTTATAATTTCTACTGCACAAACTCGTTTATGGAGTACTTGCTTGAGAGTATGATTTTGCAGGAGGGACCTTTCGGAGCTTTTGAGGGTACACTCATCCGGGGTTCTCGCGGTATTCAGATGTTAGTGGGGAAGATTGTAGATACCTTGACTACAATGCTTCCTCATCAAGATTTTGTGGTTGGGTTTGCTGAGAGGGTTACCCAAGAACCTGCCTAGCCAGTTGTTCGAAATCAGAGATAGGAGCCATCTCTTGATTCTCAGTTTGATTTTAATGAACCTCTGATAGAGATTGGAGCTTTTCACCACGATTACATAGTGAGGAGTGCTCATCATTTCTCTTTTGACCCATCGGTTGAGGAATTGTTTGCACATCGGTGCAAGGTGGCTCCAGGGTTATACCATTCTTTTTGGGATGGGTTTGTTCCATTTGTAGTTGATGGGGTTGATTACTGCAAGTTAGCAGGAGGTGTCTTACAGAGTCGGTACATCCAGGATGGTTTTACAGTGGGTGGATATCTAGATTGCGGGAGTACTCAGGGCAGATTGGCAGGGAGCCCTGGTTTGTTAGATGGTTTTGGATATCCATTTTTCCTTGTTGAGGATGGTTGTGTGTCTCATTCTACTGGATTCCAGGTACTGACAGGTTTGGCACTGCGGATTGAGTGAGTCATTATGGTTGGCAAGGTGACAGTGTGTTTCGATTGGCTCAGCCGATGGTGATTTCATCACAAGAGTTGGCAGGTGATCACGGGGACATTACTCCATTCTATCCTTGGGATCCGGGTGGACTTCTGTGTTTTGTTTTCTGACATTGCTTGGGGACAAGCAATTTCGGGGAGGGAGGACTGTAATGTCCCCGTTTTTAGGCACATGGGATTAGCTTATTTCTGTGACCCTTGTTGGCTAATCAGGATGTTAGAGGGGGTCGTGTGGCAGAGCCAGTGGTCAGTTTCCACTCTGGAGGTCTATGATGCCAGGATTGCCCTTCGTTTGAGGCAGATTGACAGACTTACTATTTATAGTAAGTGTAATTTTTGGGCGATAGTCATGATTGCTATTTTAGCAGGGCGCTTGTGCATTGGTATCAGTGGAGTTGTGGATTCATTTGTTGAGTTTCCAGTTTGAGGGACTTACTATTTATAGTTAGTCTATTTTTGGCAGTGTCTTTTTATGGCAAGGCATTATGGCATCTGGCTCAGGCAGTGAATATCTGTGTGGCGAGTTATCTATCCAGGAGATTTAATAAGCTATTTGATAATTCACGATTATTAATTAAGTTATACTTAATTAATAATTTAAGAGCTTATTATTTATTGCCACGGTAATAAATGTTTATTATTTATTGCCACGGTATTAAATGTTTTCTTGTAAAGTCTTGGAGTGAAATATGATTAAATATTATATTTCAATCTCATGAAATGCAAATGGGGAAGAAAAGCTAAGTATTTCCTTTTAAATATGAAAATTGTGAAGTTGAAGATTAGGGATCGATTTGTAAAGAAGACTTTATAAAGGCTTTGGAAGAATTCAAAAGGGATGCTGAATTATACATTTCATGTTTGGGGTTCGAGTTTGTTCAATATTGGGAGATGAGGGTTTGAAGAAATATGTTGTTTGAACGGATATTCAAACCAGCTTACATCACTTTGAATTGGAGCTTGTTTCCAGTGAATTGTGAAGGTTCGAATTGGCATAGCTACGCCTGGAAGAGTGGAAATCAGGAGATTACAACGGTTGAAAGAGAAGATATTAAGCTGAATACTTGACGCCATTCCATAGGTTTAATTGTGGTTTAATGTTGTTGGGCGTGAGCATCTTCTTTAAGCGGCAACCACCATTTTCTACCAGCCGCCACCATTCTTGTTAGCTGCAGCCAATGTTGGTGGAGTTTTAATTAAACAGGTTCATTAAAATGAAATTGTTAGATGTTAGTTTTTTCATGAATGTTATTTCCATGAAGGTTTTGAATAGTTTCAATTACATTCTCAATAAGAATTATAGAGGTATGTTGTGACTGGTTGTTACAAGAGTAGATTGATTACTCTCAGTTTGTAATTTTATTGTATTACCTGGTGAATTATGTTAAAAAGCAATATCATATTACAAATCTAAAACAGATAAAACTTTTGCAAGTAAATTCAGAGATAGAGCCAGGCAGGCTCTTTACAAATCCACCACAATCAACTAGGAAAAATATTTCATCTATGAAGCCTATTACTCATTAAGTTCTCATCTTATTGTTTTGAGTTGAACATGTAGTGAAATATTGAGTCTATTCACAATTTACAATGAAAAATGAACAAGATATGCAAATGAATTCCTTCCTTCTCTTTTTCTAACCTCTGACAGACCTTTTCAAAAGTTATATTCAAATTTACTTTTTTATTAAAATAATAACCTTTTAGTTCCACATAAACTAAATTTATTTATTTTCTCTCTTTGAACCAGTGTTCCACGGGGATGCTTCCCCCTCAAAAGAACCCACATCCCTAGTAAGGGGATGTTTTTGAGACTTGGGGACTTGGGGCAAACGTCCCCCATACCACCACCACCTCTACTACCTCCCCAAGGACGTTGTTGGGTCACTTGTTGTATGGCACATGTCATTGCATACTGATTACAACCTTTAACCTCTTGAAAACTAGTTTTCCTTCAATGAGACACTAGCAGAGATGTTATATTGTAGATTTTGCCTTGAAGATTTCAATTCACCTCAATTTGTATATCATAACTACCCCCAACTGTTGTTCCACCGTCCTCCCCTCGCTGTCCCCAAATCCAAGCCTTTGGTCACCCTGTCCATGAAACCCGTCCCCTCGCTAGCAAACTCCATGGAACTATGCTTTGAACTTAAATCACCTTATAAACTTAGGCAACATTAATTTAAGGAAACTTCACTTTAATTAATTAAATTATTCTTACTGATTCTTCGAATTAGCATATGGTAATGAAATAGGCTAATGAAACTTTCCCAAATACCTAAGTAGAAAAAGGGAACATCAAAGGAGATTATCAAAGCCTTAAGGATTTGGGGTCCTTAGTTCTAATCATCAAAATCCTAAAATTTTTACAAATATAAATATCCTTTTTAATCACCTTTTTGCACCATGGGTCTACTGACAATTAAACAGTCACTTGTGATCACAATCAAAGATTCAAATTACTAATCAAATCTAATTAAATTTCCATAATAAACCATATATCAGCAATATAAATTGCGTACACAATGAGATAATTCACAAAACAAGAAATGTGGGAAAACTCTATAATGTATAAAATCAACTACCAAAAAGGGCACACCTTGGATTAATCTCAAGACATCAGAGAGTACATCAATATGCCTAACTACTTACCTCAATCAACAAAATCATAATCTCAAGCAAGTATAGAGTACATCAATATGCCTAACAACTCTCCTTAGTTAACAACATTCTAACAAGTCAACCTTGCAACCTATATGATGCAACCCCCATCCCAAGCCTCAATATCTAGGCTTAAGAAGGCTCACATACAACAATACCATGGGCCCAAAAATGGCCCTAAAATGACATGTAAAAAGTTCTCAGAAACATCACACATGTGGAGACACCTTAAATAGTAACTCTTCCACATCTCACAAACCTTATGAATCATAGAATCTGTCATAAGCATCATAAGTTGTTAGAGATTCTCTCACACTTTTACATATTGTCATAACCATCATAATTCTCTTCCACTTTATGCCACGTGGTCAAGTACAACTTTCCAATGTAACTCCTTACAGGCAAGATTGCCAAGGGTCCAGAAAATAATAAGCAACTACATGTCCCCACTCTTACATTGATGTCCATTTTTCCCACTCCGTAAAGTTTAGAGAAGTATACATAATTAACCATCTATGAACATAATTGATAAACTACCACCAATTAAGTTACTATAGTGCTCACTAGGTGTCAGGTCCCCTTTCTAGAGTGGACATCGGAGACGGAGGAGTTGGCCTATCATTGGAGTCTCGTAGGCTAGCGGAGATGGATAGGGACTCATTCAGTGCATTCAGTGACTGGATTTTGGCTTTACAAGCAGTTTGGAGCCAGTTTGGAACAGTTCCTAGATTTTAGGGGATATCCCTACTTTTTAGAAGGATGTGGCAGTTTCCAGAGGTGAGGTCCCACTGGACCATTCCATGGTTTCAGTTTCAGGATGACAAGGTGTGTTCCCTAGTTTCTGGGAGCATCCCTAGATTTTAGGGATGGGACTGCCAGTTGACCCATCTCGTTCGGTATCAGTCTGTACAGGTGACATGGTGGTAAATATAGTGTCGCAGTGCAGTTCCTTGATTTTAGGAGGTAGTTCC
>MU228022.1:3939540-3975354 GCA_018584345.1 Thuja plicata
AAAGAAACAAACCCCTTTCTGCACTTCTGTCTATTCTATAAGATCACCAGAAAATTACAAAAAACCTAGTTTATTAAATAAAAATTACAGCAGATCAGAAACAGGAATCCATCAGGGATCTTTCACTAGGACTTGCAAGGTGATAAGCACACGAACTTGCTTCCACTGCTGTGCTATATTTTGATAGGGGTGTCTTTAAAATATTATCTTCTGTTAGTAGGGCTACATTGGCTTGGAATATTCTACTTTACTAATGGGATGTTGAGGTGTTGGACAGAGCTGTGCCCTTCCCATTTGCAATTATCTCTAAGATTAACGTAAGTTTTGATTCCTTAAGAATAGCTTCAAATCTGACAAGGAGATATTTTCCACATCAAGTATCCACTGCTGTGTTATATTTTGGTAAGATTATTTTCACCTCTGTAAGAATCACATAGATGCAACGAGTGCTAAGTGTTCCATTCATTCTCATGAGAGATGGGTTCTTGTGAACCACTAGTCATGAGACATTGGTCAATGAGTTTGACTCAAAAACTACACAGTTGAATCCTGATAGCATTATAACAGCTTCAAATCTTCTAAACATGAACAAAACTCAGCTAAAATGTTTCTGGGATCCCAAAAATGAATTTCTTTAATATAGAGTTTCTCTTAGATAATTTTACTTTGACAAAATTAACATAAATAAATGCACCTGACGCTGTAGATCTGTTGCTGCAAACATTTTTCTCGCTTTGTTCATAGATACGACTAGTTCTTCTGGTATTGCATCCCCTGTTGAACAATGTTTTGCAAATTGTTTTAGCACCCTGTAGTCCCAAGCAAAGTACCTGGTTTAATAAACTCATTTCTGTCAGTGCAAACTAAGAGGTTGCAGAAAAAAATATTCTTCCATATAAAAAATGGTCACAAAACAAATGCACAAGTAAACATATCACATAAATTTAGCATCACCAGCTGAAATACCAGAAAAAGAAAACAAAAAATTGTGTCTCAGCAGCTGCAAAGCAAAGACAGAGAGAAAAATGCAGAGACAAATGCAAGCTGAAAAAGGAAACAGCCTCATGAACATAACTCATGGTGGCCATTTCACCAAGCCAAAAAATAGTCTTCAGAAGCCTGTAAACAATCTTAGCAATTTGGTGGCCTCTTAAATGACATATAAAAGTATAGTTATGTAGGACAATAATATGATACTTATATATGGGTATAGTTACACCTACATAAGCTTACTATACTAATGTAGGAGACACCTTAAATCATAAGAGTTAACCACTGGCATATAATTTACTATTAAAAGTTATGTACAGTGGATATAGTTCTATTATCCATACCAACATTACAAGACTTGGACTCAACACAAATACAGCAAGCTGATTTTTTGCTTGGACTCAAACTCAGCGCTTTTATTAAATCACAATATAAAAATACTAAGTTACCGGGTTCTTCCCTGCAGACCTAGATTTTGGTCCCGTTGATGTGAATTTTATGCCACTACAACATGCAGAATCAAAACACTTAGTATTTCAAATGAAATCCATATATCCAACTCTCTCTTGAATAAGGATGCTCATATGCTAAACAATGTATATGGATTGTGTGATCAAATCAGACAACCTCAAGGTTACTTCTTATTGTGGACTTTCACTCAATTTTATGATGTGAAATATAGGTTATCAAAAAAGGACTTACGTTGTTCCTCCAATGGATATCAACTATTGTAACTACTTCCAACCAAACAAACTACAAAGGGAAAGGGTTTAGAAAGCTATACTACTCCTAGAATGAAAGAGATGATTCATAATAACAATGCAAAACAATAACATTGTTATTGTTCATGATAACAATTTTATCATTAACGATAACAGTGGTATCATTAATGTCTTCAACTTGTTGTGCATTATATTATTGATACTTATTTGGAACAATATAATTATTAAATACATTCATTAATAAATATATGAATATTCAGTAACACGAATATTATTGAATATTCATATATTTAGTAATGTTTTATTGTCACTAAATAATTAACAGTGATAATATTAATAATAATATATTATGAGTGAAGCATGATCATAATATATTATTATTAATAATCAGATCTTCCATAGATAATGGATAGAGATCAAATGTTCAAGGCTGATAGGCCACTTATACATTTGATCATATTGATTAGAGTAATCCTACCGAAGCTACATATCTTTAACACTCCCTCTTAGCTAGGGAGGAGATTTGTAAACACGATATATCCATTCATTGTGTAATAGAGAGATATATCCTGACTTTGATATCAGGAGTTATAGCATATCCACGGATATCACGTCACATGATACCCACCATAACTCACCTTATGATATGTGCACTAGTATCAAGTCACATGATACCTAGCATAAGGATACTAACTCATGACATATCAACGGATATTAAGTCACATAATATCCACCATCAATATTCAGTAATATCATTCATCATGGCTTATCCATAGATATCACGTCTCATGATATCTACCATAATTTGATATTACTTAAGAGATATCAACTATCATGACATGTCCATGGATATCAAGTCTCATGATATCCATCATGATAGTGAGGTCAAATATTGTAAAGTCATCACCTTACAATAATAACCAGAAATACAAGTGTCCTCCATTGAAAGATCATCACCTTTCAATGATGTTCGCAGGGGCCCATAAACCATGGAGTCACACACATGAAAATAAAGGAGTTTACACATTAAACATCTTTAGAATATATTAGTATAACAAATTAACCTTGCTGAGACTCAATCTCAGATGAGGTTACAATTTCTACCATACCAAGCTTACCTCGAAAGTATTCAACTTTTGCCTTGGAGAATTGCTTGGTGAGAATGTATGCCATTTGTCCACTTGTACTAACATATCTCAACTGGGTAACATTTCTCTCCACCATGTCTCTAACATAATGGTAGGGAATTTCAATATGCTTCGATCTATCACAGTATTCACTGAAAGTTTTATACAACTCTCGTTGTCACAGTGAATGATACTAGGATTCAAGGATTGTCCAAACAATCTGACAAGAAGTTTCCTTAGCCATGCAGCTTCTCAAGCTCCCATGGATGCTGCAATGTACTCGGTTTCTATGGAACTTTGTGCAACTGGAGATTGCTTCCTACTAAACTAGGAGATCATAGTTGATCCTAAGCTGAAACAACACCCTGATGTGCTTTTCCGATCTACTACACTTTCAGCCCAATCTGAATCAGTATATACATGCAAATTTAGATCAACCTTATTATATTTAAGACCATATCCAATTGTGCCACGTAGGTATCTTACAATGTGTTTTGCTGCAACTAGATGTAACTATCTTGGTTCGCACATAAACTAAGTGTATTTACTGAATGGCAAATGTCTAGTCTAGTGTTGACCAAGTATATCAAGGACCTAATAATCTACCGGTAGAGAGTAGGATCTACAAAGTTTGAGTTTGTTGCAGCTTCTTTTAACTTATGTAAGTTTGTTTCCATCGGAGTAGACATGGGTTTACAATCCATCATTCCAAACCTTTTCAAAATGTCGATAGTGTACTTTCCCTGATTTTGAATGATCCCATCAGCCTGCTGCCATACTTCTAACCCAAGAAAATACTGTAAAGGACCTAGATCCTTCATGTCAAACTTAGACGCAAGATCTTGTTTACATTTAGTAATGAGATGGCCTTCTCCTGTAATCAGTAAGTCATCAACATAAAGAATGAGAATCAACTTTTCACCATTAATTACCTTGAAGTAAAGATTAGGATCTGCATCATTCTTGTAGAATCCCAAGCCTAGAAGGTAATGATCTATCCTCTCATACCAGACACGAGGAGCTTGTTTAAGACCATAGAGTGCTTTCTTCAATTTACAAACATGAGAATCATTCCCATAAATTACAAACATTTCAAGGTTGCTCTTGGTACACTTCTTCTATTATGCCATTAAGAAAAGTTGTCTTTACATCCATTTGGTGAATCTTCCATCCTTTCAATGCACCAATAGCAATCACAGTCCTGACAGAGGTATATCGAGCAACCTCCTTTTGAGAAAATGCTCTGGCACCAAAACTTGCTTTGTATTTTTCAATACTGTCATCTGCAGCATGTTTGAATTTGAAGAGCCACTTAGAGGAAACCACTTATTTATTCTTTGGTCGAGGTACCATGTCCCAAACATCATTATTAATAATAGATTGATATTCTTCTGTAATAGCATCTTTCTTGCAGCTTGAAAGCTTCCTCAATGCTAGATGGCTCTGACTTGATGATTTCACTCATTAAGGCAACATAGTTGGAGTATCCGTGAGGTCTTTTTCTTTCCCTGAAGGTTCATTTAGGTGCTGCCAATTTTTCAGCCTCTTCAATCATTTTCCTTGCCCATAGAGATCTTTTTCGGTTCATAGTAGTGTCTCTAGGCCCATCAGCAGGATCCATAGGCTCACTTGGATTTGTATCTTCCATAAATTCATGGTTCTCCCTCTGAATCTCAGAATCATGATGCTCTTCCATATTTTAATGAGACTCTTGATCTTCAATGTCCATTTCATGAATATCCTTGGATCTTTTGAATGCGACATCTTCAAAGATTACATCCCTGCTTAGCTCAATTAATTTTTCTCCAGGAATATAAATTCTACAAGCTTTAGATGTTTCACTGTAGCCTACAAATATTCCTTTTTTGCCTGAGGGTTCTAGTTCAGTTCTCTTTTCTTTGGGTATGTGGATGTAGACAGGACAACCAAAGATTCTTAAATGACCTATATCAGGTTTTATCCTTGTAAATGCTTCTTCAGGAGTTTTGTTTTCCAAAAGGGAGTGAGGACATCTATTTTGAATATAGACAGCAGTACTAGAGGCTTCAGCCCAAAAGGAAGTATGAAGGTTTTCGTCATGCATCATGGCTTTGGCTGCTTCTACAATTGTCCTATTTTTTCTTTCTACCACCCCATTTTGTTGAGGGTTATAAGGAGAATTAAAATCCCTCTTAATCCCAGCATTATTACAAAAGGTTTTGAAGTTATCAAAGGTGTATTCTCCTCCATTATCTGATCTTAGGGTTTTGATTCTTTTTCCAAACATATTTTCTACTAGAGCTTTAAATTCCTTACACTTCATAAGGACTTCATCAGACTCTTTACATTTCAAAAAATATATCCAAGTTTTCCTAAAATAATCATCTACAAAAATAACATAGCCCAAGAATCCTCCTAAAGAGGTAACTGACATAGGTCCACATAGATATGAGTGACGAAGTTCTACTGCATGTTTAGATCTACTTTCACTATTATGGAAAGTGTTTTTGGAGTTCTTTCCCAAGGCACATCCTTTGCACGTTCCTTCATGTCCATGGTTAAGTTTAGGTAAACCTGTCACCATTTTCTCTATTGAAGGTAAAGCACAAAAATGGAGACGCCCTAATCGTTTACGCCAAATCTCACATGTATTTCAAGATTCATGAATTAAGGTTTGAGAAGGAGAAGTGCAAAGTGTATATAAACATCCATGTCAAAATCCTATGGTGTGAGCTTTCTTAATATTTGAATTCTTGGGCCATGCTAGAACTTTGCCATCCATGAAGGTGATTCGGTATCGTTTGTCTTCAGGGCTGATATGGAGCCCAAGTTTCACTTGAAACCTGGTACAAATAATACACCTGTTAATTGAAGGGAAATACATGATTTTAAGTGTATAGTACAAGTTCCGACTCCTTTCACAATATAGTTTGTATCATCTCCAATGGTGACTTCCTCATCTGAACTTTCCACCAAGTTATCTAGGTGTTCTCTAAATCATGTGATGTGACGTGATGCCCCACTATAAATTACCCAAGTGTTAAGGCTGGTTGACACTTGACTTGACAGGGCTGAATAAAATACAAGTCTTTCTGAGTTCTTTTCGGAGCTTGTCTTACTAACTTCAGCAAACGAGGCTTAAGTCCTATCTGGACACTTCATTGCATAGTGACCATATTTATCACATCTGAAGCATTGTAATTTAGACATGTCACTCCTTTTCTTCAATGAGCATTTTCCATCTTTCACTTTCTTCCTTTTGAAGTTTCCTCTTTTACCCTTCTTGCGACAATAAGAATTTAGAACTTGAATATCTTCCTTTGTGGAGTTTTGACCAATCCCTCTTGTGACTAGTCTTAACTCTTCTTGAATGCAATCAGTTTTTAGACGATCAAACTTAGGAAGTTTAGATCGAGCACTTATCCCCTAGATGAAAACTTCCCAAGATGTTGGAAGTCCATTTAGAGCCAACATGGTTAACTCCTTGCTATCAATAGTGTGACCAATGGTGGATAACTAATCTCTTAATTTTGTTATCCTCATGAAGTAGGATGTGATGGATTCTCCTTTGTTCATTTTCGCGTGGTGGAGTTGTTGCTTTAGTGCCAGAGCTCTGCTTGTGTTATTTATTTCATACATGCTCTGTAACGTTGTGAACATCTTATAGGCTGTTCTGATTTGGAGATTATTGGAACTATGTGATCTTTCACTGCATCCACCAGCATCTTCATGGCTTTGTTGTTGCTTTTCGCCCACTAAAGTTTCTCACTAGCTTCATTAGGAACAAGTACTGCCTTTTCCACAAATTCATTTAATTCATGATCTCTTAGGGCCAGCATGATCCTAAATTTCCATGAAACAAAATTTGCAACCCCTTCAAGTCGGTCCTCAAATCTAACACCATTCACCATTTTGAAGAATATAGGGAGATCTATAAAATTTAATGGTGATTAGATTGATTGTGCTTATAAATCTGATCGGATCTTCCTTAGACTTGCTATGATACCATGTTGACTTTTTATTATATATATATTGATGATAATTTTATTTTTATTTTTGATGATTATGCAGAGTTAATATAATTTGATTTATATCAAACTCTCCACAATTTGATAATCTGAATATTATCACTACTTTGTTCCAAAAGAAGTATCTCTTTACAATGAGTACCGATCTGCACAGTATATTATTATATATCAATCTGCAAGTACATGAATATCATCAATATATATTATCAATCTTCAACTAATATATATTATTGATATATATATCGATCTACAAGTAATATATAGTATTGATATATATATTGATCTGCAAGTACTAACTGTTATTAAACTGCATTATGTATAATCGATTTGTATGTGTTATATTTTCGGCTTGCCAAAGATATGGTTGTGAATGTGGTTATGTAGTCTCACGTGGAGGTACGACTCTACGTGAGACCATTCTCACATAGGGTCGTGCCTCTACGTGAGGCCACCCTTTTATAACAATATCGATAACAACGTAACGTGCTTGCTAAGCGGGATGGAAGGAGCGGGAGCTGGAGTGAACGAGCGGGCAGGAGGGAATTTGAAATCCTGCGATGGCGGGAAATGCGATGCTGGAGGAAACCTAGTGTCTGCAGCTGCAGGAGACCAGTAGAAAGCGGGAGGATCAACAAAAGAGGGCTCCACTAAAGATTCGGACGAAGTCAAGGACCCTCCTTTCCGAGATGGTGGGCCAAGAGAAACCTCATCTAAAGGTAAGAGCTCTTTGGCCGATAAAAATGATCATGCTTCAAATAGGAATATATCTAAACCTCATCTAAAGGTAAGAGCTCTTTGGTCGTTGTTATTTGGGAGTAAACCTTCAGGAAAATCTGCTTTTCCTAGTATCAAAAACATCTAGGAACCCAGTAAGGGTTATTTTGGTACTTCCATTCCTAACCCCCTTGTGGACCATACTATTTCTACCATGGCACTAACTCTGGTAGGTAAGTTTACGGGGGTAAGACTTAATATTGAGCTTGTCAGAGAGTTTACTTATCGCAAATGGAAACTTAAGGGACAAGTGGATATTGCAGCAATGTCGGAGGGGTTTTTCTCATTTGTTGTTTTAAATATGGAAGATCTATCAAAAGTGCTATGTGGAGGACCCTGGCTGTTTGGCAAATCATCTTTGGCTCTTCAAAAATGGGTCACGAATCTGGATCTGAATGCTGAGATATTTGATACGGCCCCTGTATGGGTGAGATTACCCAGCCTCCCAATGGAATAATGGCATGAGAATGTCTTTATTGGTCTCACGAGTGCGTTTGGTGAACTCCTATAGATAGACCCAATGACAGCTGTCAGATCTAGACTGGTCTATGCTAGAATCTGTGTGAACATACACCATAAGACGAATCTACCTGAGGTCATCACTATCAACTCTAAACTGGGTAAGTACATCCAAACTGTTGAATATGAATCGGTTCCCTTTGCCTGTTTTTCCTGTAAAAAAGTTGGTCATTGGGCTAAACAGTGTCCGCTAAATAAACTAAAAGAAAAAGATGAAAATAAAAGGGAACAAAAAAAAGTTTGGAAACAGAAAACCAATCCGAATGCAACTTCTGTAGGGAATCCAACTCTAGGTCAACAGGAGAAGAAAACAGAGAGTTTAATCAGTAATGAATCAGAGGTAAATCTACTATCTAAAAATCATATCACCTTGGAAAAACAACCTAATACTGATCAAGAAGCTAGAGTAGAACCTAGACAAGAGCAAGAACAGCCTAGAGTGAAGGAGCTAGAATCTGCTAATAATATAACCAATTTGAAGGGTGCAGAAGGCATGCCTTCTACAAGAGCTGAAACTCCTAATCCTGAAGAAGGAATTATTGGGGAACATGACAATGATAACACTTCTGAAGATAGCGATGATGATTCCTTATCCCCTATTGCAAATCTGTGGAGTGAAGAAAGATTGGCGAGATATGTTATTCCAGAGATAAACCTAGAAACCTAGGAAGCTTCTTGGTCACAAGTAAAGGGAAAAAAAAATTACAATAAAAACTCAGGCAAAAAAGGGGACCAGAACTACAATAATATGAGTGAATCAGTTGAAAAACAAGAAATCCATAGTCAAGGGGGAGTACAAACGAGAAGACAATACAAGGCAGATGTGGGCACCCCTAAAAGTAAAAAAGGAACGGAATCACATAAGAAAAAAAGAGAGCAGGAAGCAAAACCGAATATAGCAGATGGAAAACAACGCACCATCCCTGAGATATGTTCCCCAAGCCTTTAATATGAAAGTTATTTCTTGGAACATAAGAGGGTTTAATAGCCCCCATAAATAGGATGTTCTTAGGAACATGGTTAGAGATTGAAAACCTAATATCTTACTTATTCAAGAAACTAAAATGTTTAAAGAAAAACTAGAAAAAATGCATGTGTTTAAAGACTATGGGAGTATATGAGGTGATTCTGATGATGCTTCAGGAGGTATTGGGATTTTTTGGAACTATAAAAATGTTGTATGCAACTTAATCCTCAGTGAAAAGAACATTTTAGTGGTCAAGATTACTTTCCTCAAGGAAAATTCAGCTGGAACCTTATCAATATATATGCCCCTAACACTAGAAGAGGTAGACAGAAGTATATGCAAAGACTGAAAGAAATCCGTAATCTTTATCAAGAAGCTAGCTGGATGATCATGGGAGACTTTAATACTTCTCTTAAAAATGAGGAAAAAAAGGGTTGTATTACCTCCCAACTTGATAGTGTTGGCTAAAAATTTTGTAAGCTACTAAGACTACACCTTACAAAATTATAACTTTTGGCAATGGTATAATGAGATAAATCTTTCCTCTCAACAATAGGGGAGGCTCCCTTCTTACCGTAGGTGGCTTCAACAGGATTTCAACTGAAATTGAATAAGGGTGATACTTCTAATCCTTTCCTCTTTCTTTAAGAAAAGATTCACAAATAAAGACAACTTATTAACTCTACAAAGATCACCTACTGCTACGATAATACCGGCGACTTAGCAATTGACGTAAGAACAATTCCTAAGGCAGCAATTATAAATATATTTGCTGAATTAAAACAAGGGCCCAAAGTCTCTTGCAATTAATCTTGTTTTGAGAACTAATAGTGAGGCTCAAAGTCTCACTAATAATTAATAATTCTGAAAATAAAAGAAAAATACTCAAAATTGAAGCTCAAAGTCTTCAGTTCCCCATATTCACAGCCACTACTATTATAGCAATCTCCCTCTTGTAGCTCAAAGTCTCTCAAAAGGTGAATTGAAACGTCCAATGATTAGCCCAAGTTTAGCTTATGAAATGAACTCAAGAATGATTGAACAATGTAACATAAGAACACACCATCCAATCCCAAGATTAGCAACACAAAGTTTGGAAAATCTTGTTACTTTTATTCACTTTTGACAATCCGTACAATGAAACACAAGTTTTCACCACACAAGTTCTCAAGTATAGCCTTTCATACTAAAACCAAAAGATGATTATTTACAATGAACCCCCCTCCTTATATAGGAAAAGAAGGAGAGAAAAGTGGAGAAGAAAGGGGAAACCCTTAACCACTTTGACTTATTCAATCCTTATCCCTAACTAACTAACTAACTTTGTCTTATTCAATGCTGCAAGACCTAATGTCCTTGCAGCATGATTACATGAGACTACTTTGCACGTGATACTATCACATGCAATTACATATTATCGTGTAATCTGTCCAAGATTCTACACTTTTACAAAATGCGTAATAAAAGCATCTAAGTTCCTGACAAGACACGACATCTATTTGCATCATCCTTTTGGTCTTCATGCTACTACAGGATGCTCGATTATTGATGTGTTCTGGTTTGGTGAAAGCATCTCTAACCAGAACATGAGTCTGCATATCGCTCTGCATCATAATGGTGATAACTGAGAGGCATCTTTGTGTCTTTCTGTTTCAGTTTTGAAAGCATTCTATATGCTCATTATTCAACACTTTTCGCCTCCTTGTCTGGCTCCAACATATGGTTGCTCCTGCTTTATATGCCTCTACAACCGTGGAATTTGTAATCAAGATATTTAAACTTTATCACATGTTGGGAAGAACACCATATGCCATATTTTGGGGAAGATCTCCTTTCCTTTACAACCGTACAGGAAGTCCTTTGCTTCTTGCAACATGACTCTTCATTATATGCATCTCATGAAAGGTCATAAAAGGACACAAAAAGGTGGGCTTTTCAATCCATAATGCATATTGGGAAGAACTTAGTATTTTGGAGGCATTGTAAGTATGTGGACAGCAAGCTTGGAATTTGATAAAATGAATACATGGACGCATTCATGCATGAGCAAATTTTCAATATGCAAGGTGAGGTTTTTAGAATCATTTGTATGTCATAAAAGGCCACGAAAAAGCATGAAGGTGGGCTTTTCGTAACCCTTTACACATTTTGGATAGCAAGTCTAAACATGGAACAATGAGATGGGAAGGTATTTTTCATGGATGGATATGCCATATACGTAGTAGACTTTTTGGAAGCATTTACACATACCGGACAGCAAGTCCAAAGAGATGTGAAAAGTATTTTCACACATGAATAAACATGTCATGCGCATGATGAACTTTTGTGAGCACTTGCATATGAGGTCAAACAGTGAGTTTTTTTAGCTTCTTTGCATATGGGGCAGCAACTTATGCAAGTGGATATTTTGGAAAATAGCACATGTATGAACTTGCATTGGATTTGTTTCTTTCTTCACCATAGAACGGGGTTTTTAATCCCGACTACATATGCAAATAAGATGAAATTCTTGCATATGCATCTTGAGAATAGAAGATAAAAGTAGAAGAAACATGAATTTAATCACATGTAAATCAAAAAATGAAATCTTTACATGTAAATTAAATAACTTGGGAAGAAAAACAAGGAAAAGACTTAGAAAGAAATTACCACAATCCTCAAAATGAAATCTCTCAAAATCTTGAGCAAAATCTGAAATAAATACAATAGATTTTCGAATTTAGGAAAGATTGGATGGAAAGAGTATATATAGATCACATTCCTAGTCTCTTTCCTTCAATTTTGGACAGTCAATATGCATATACAGCCAAATGGGAAAGAATGAGAGATAAAATGCAAAGAAATAGCAACCATTTTGACTATTTCTTTTGTATATGCAATGAGGAAGAAAAACAGCGTCTAGGGCATAAATCCCAGCAAAAATGATAAAATAAATCCACAAAAGGAACAAAGAACTCACCAAAATCAGTTCATAGGTTGAGAAAAAGACTGAAAATGCTCAAAACCCTCCTTCCATGAAACGTTTTTGAAGAAGAAACAGTCAAAGTGGACTGTTTTGATGACATTACACATGCTTTGTGTATGCAAACAGCTCATGCAATGCTCCCAAAAATCAACGTCATAAGAAAAAGCAGCCAAAACATGCTTTGTAGATGCAAAGACATATATGTAATGCCTCCAAAACTCGACGCCCTTGGAAGACTTTTAAAAACGTTGTTTTTAAAACATATGCAACTCCCTTCAAAATCGACGCCCTTGGAAGATTATTAAAAACGTTGTTTTTAAACTCATTTGCATATGCTTAAAAATATGCAATGCTCTTAAAATTTGACGTCCTTGGGGAGATAGTAAACAAAGAAGTAAAAACGCACTTTTGGAGTGCATTTACATATCCTTTCAAACATGACTTTTATAACGAAAAATCCACCGGGAGAGTTTTAAATACATCGTTTGGATATGCAATTGCATATAAAAACAACACCCATAAGGATTAAATACGCTCTTTAGAGGTTCAACTGCATATGTTCAAAAATAAATAGAATATATATGTAGTTACAATTTTCACTTTTCAATTAATATACCTTGTCATCTTCCTAAAAATCGCAAGTAGTTATTATCCCTTGTCATCTTCTTAAAAATGGCAAGATAAAAATCCATACCAGAAAAACATTTCATCTTCCCAAAACCATAGGGAAGCATATAGTTTCAAAAGACATAGTTAACACATATCATCATCATGCTCAAGCTTTGGCATCATTGAGATCACTAGGCCACACCCTAAACCTAACATATTGGGTTCTTCATTTTGGCGTCGGATTCCAAAGCAGGTGTGCTACAAATCCCGGTATAGTCGGGGTTTGCCTCTGCATTCATCTTGAATGCCCAAGCCACACCCTAGACAAACCTTAGCATACCATTTTGTGTTATTCCAATCTGAAAAATAAATTTGGTTCTAAAATAATTAATCTCCCCCAACTGCAAAGAGAAAGGTAAGGTCCACAAGCAGGCTGACTAGGATGGTTAATGCCAATCAAGGATTCACTAGAAAAGATGGTACAAAAAATGGGCGTTAAAGATTTTGCATGCAATCTTTTTGGTACAGTTTTTGTCCATTACTTGAGGAGATGTACGTTGACTAAGATATTCCAGGTGTTGTTTAAGCTGATTATTCACTACATCCCTTTCTTGAAAGCATTTATATGGACAAGGACAGTTGCACAATGCAAAGTATTGCAGCATGCAAAATGAACTTGAACCAAATGTTGACCTTGATGTTTCTGATGAAGATGAATATAAATATTAAATATGGCTTGTGATTTGTATTTTCGTTGTGTAATGATAGTTTTAGACTTGAATATTATCATTTTGCAAATTACGAATATGATATATGAGGTATTTACCATTTCATTTATAATTTTATTGATAATTATGGATTTATGAGTATCACTCTTCTTTTTATGATTATATCTATGATGTTTGAATATATATATATATATTAACAATAATAATAATAATTTTATATATATATATAATTATATAATTTTATATATATATATAACATATTATATATTATTATATGCAAAGAAATGCAAGAAATATACAAAAATAAATCAGTTGATAGTATGATACTTCACCATTGATCAAGATTCAAGATATTTCGTATTTGATAGTTCAACTTAAAACTTCACAGTCACAAATATTCAAATTCAAATAAGTTCAATAACTAATTACTCATGTTCAAGATTTCAATGCAATTTGAATTACAAAATCAAAACTTAGTTCATGATTCAATGTTCATCAATCAAGAGTCAAGACTCAAGATTCACTAATCAGATTCAAAATCATAAGGATTCTCAAGAAAATCCACATTCTCATCATCTCCAACTGCTGCAAGTTCAAGATCATTTGAACCAAAAATGGTTCCACTTGTGCTAGATGCACCATGTGTCATGTTGGTATCATCACCATCATCTGTGATTGTAACAAGATCCTGAAACGTTGCATCCAAGTTTGCACAATCATGGGCTACATCCCAAAGCTTGGTTGATCCTTCCTTGCATTGATCATTCTTACATGACAAAAGACGCAAGTTGGTATTAATGTAAACCAAGTCCTCAGCTTTCTTTGAGCCTAGCCGGTTGCGCTTCACTGAATGGATATAGGTGTATGTACTCCAATTCCATTTAGCAGCAAAAGAACTTGCAACCTGGATAATGTTCACAAAATTAAACATACAAATGAAAAGCAAATTAAAGAATGTTTAACACTAAATTGTAGAATACAAGTGGTACTGGGAAACAAAAAACAAAACAGAAAACTTACTTGTGAGAGGATCTTGATTGCAAGAGGTTGTAGATGCTTGTATGGTTGACCATACATGTACCACCATATGATAGGTCCCATCACCATGTTATTTTGGCCCATTATTGCATATGGAGTAAGTCTTGTTCCCGAAGCAAATAAGCCAAATTCTAGCCACACTTTTTCTTGCATTTCTTCATCTTGGAAGAATCTTACAAAAGCTTTGTAGCACCCATTAGCAACTTCTTCATCCGCATATGGTGCAATTCTATTTGGCAGAGAAAGTACTTCATCGCTGTAGTACCTTGGAGATAAGGCATATGCAAGGAGGTGCAATGGGGTAGTCATCTTCTCCCAACGATGATGAATGATTGCTTGCATCTGATTGTATAAGGTTTCACATTTTGTGGGGTCATTCTCATGTGTTTGTATGGAATGTTTTACGTTCTCAACCATGGTGTCCATGCCATCATACACATCCCCCAAGCAAGATGAATATGTATCAGCAAAGTGAAGCAATCATGATAGGCTAGGTGAAATCAAATACAAATTGCACACGAGCCCACCAATTGTCATCCAAGACCAAAGCCTTGACCTTTTGGGCTCTCTCTGAATTAGAAGCCTTCCATATACCCCACTGGTTAGAAATAACCATTTGGCTCAATGCCTCTTTCACCTTGACAAGTCATCTCATAACAATAGTATGAGATGCAAACCGGGTCTCAGCAACCTAGGCAAGTTAACAATATGTCAATATGCCAATAAATATTAAGCAAAGACAAAGTTATATATAATTAAAAATTTCATAATTGAACAAAATAAATAAATAAATGGAATGAACTAATTACAATTTACCTTCAACAACTCCAATTTGGAGAATGATCTAAATATGGATTGTGGCATGTGGTAGTTTGTCACAAACATTTGTATCTCCTCCCCTTCTTGGTATATTTGCTTCACCCAACCTATTTGAATGCCAATTTGTTGCATGATCAAGTTGAGGGAGTGTACGGTCCATGGTGTCCAAAAAATATGGTCATACCGACCCTCAACCAAAGCATGTACACCCCTACAATTTTTGGCATTGTCTATAACCGCCTGGACCACATTCTCACTACCCACCATCTCTATGGCCTCAATGAGAATTCTAGAAATAAATTGTGAATCCTTCACCTCCCCTTGACAATCAACTGCCTTCAAAAACATCGCCCCTTTGGAGGACACTGCAATCACATTAATCAATGGTCAGTTTCTTGTATCTTTCCATCCATCAGACACAATAGATATACCCAAAGTTTTCCAAGAAGCTCTAACTGGTTGAAGAGCTTTGTCTACAGAAGTCCTCTCTTTTTGCAATAGAGTGGTACGCACCTTTTCATACCCGGGACTTATGTAATCAGCTCATGCTTTATTGATGGCTGCCACCATTTCCTTCCAATATGCTGATCTTACCAAGTTGAAAGGAAGACCATTGGCATAGAGCCAAAGTGCAATGGCTTCATCAACAAGCTCTTTTGCCTCCATTTTAAATGTCGTGTCCAATGGACCTCTATTCTGCATGATTATTTTTACTTCTTCCTCTTTCTCTCTCGGTTTAGGTACTTGCAAGAATAGATGTTTGGAGGATTGATTTGGTTCAGTGGGTAATTGTGTTTTATTCTTTCCAGATGAAGGTTGATAAAAACTTTTTTCATCTTCTAACCAATCTATCAGGAGCCTCTTGTTCTTTTACATAGGATGATATTTGTACGTCTGACATCCATTTCCCACTTGTTTTGTACATAGCCATCCTTTACCAGTAGGGCTCATAAAATGAAGTTTGACCCGGGAATATGAGCTATTGAATGCTTTACCTTTGTTACTTTCACAATATTTACACTTCCAAAGATATGAGGCACCTCCTGAAACCTGTTCTATTCTTCTGGTATGTCTCCATAAAGGAGATCCTATATCAATTTTGAAAGCATCAAAAGTATCCCCTGCCACTGAACTTTGACTACCAGTGGTGGCCATTCTTGCACAATGCAATGCAATTTCTTGCTTCGCTATAATAAGATATTAAGAAATTAAATAAATTTAAATTAGAAAAAAACTTTGAACATCAAGCAAACAAGTACAAAAAAATGATACAAAAATACTAAAATAGATAGCTAAACTTCTTTCTTTACTTCTTAAAATTAAAAAAACTTGAAAATTTCTTCCCAAACTTGAAAAAAATCATCAAAATCTCAAAAAAAATCATTAAAGGACTCAAGAATGGGATAAAATGCTTACCTTGGATGCAAAAGACTCCTTTGTGGAAGCTATCTCTTACCCTACGAACGATCCTTTTCAAAAGTAATCACTTTGCCTTCAACATGGCAAAATAGAGACCAAATGAGAAGAGAGTGTAGTTGCAAACAAAATGAGATGAAGAATGGTTGAATGACCTCTTTTAGGGTCGTTTTACGGTTTAGGAGCAAAAAATAGACCAAAAAAATCTAATTTGCACATGTTTTAATTTTTTTTAAGTGGCAAAAAATTGTTTTTTATTTTATTTTGTGGGCAATGGACCGCAGATGCTCCCGGATGCCCTGTGGATACCTGCCAGAAGCACATCTCAGGCATCCGGATGTGTTTGGATGCCTCTGGGACGCATCCCCACGCATATGGATGCCTAGGATGCGCTTCCGGGAAGCATCTACAGTGAAAATATCTAGTAAGCACAGAATCACTATGTGTGCAGCAAATGACACATTCCAAATCATACCGCTCTAAGAATAGCTGAACACACAATTCTTATGATTGTGAGTCTTTTCTGTCATGAGGTGCAAGTTGTAATGTAAAGACACTAGTGCTTCTCCCTTCTCTCCCGGTCAATCATGTTTTCCCAAAACAATAAAGGACTACGATATGAGTGATAAGATAACCACCTGGTCTATATGACCTTTAAAAGTGCCCTTTATTTTCTAGAATCTTTTTGTACAAATGTTCTGTTTAAAACCTAATTCTTTTCTCCAAGCTTTGTTTGATTGTCTTGGTAGAAGCTTTCATACACTAGGATATGATTAAATAAAGTGGCAAATGTAGCAGGAAAAAGATGACCAACATCATGGTCAAACATTTTTTAGAGCCATTTCCAAAGCCAACTCTGTCAAACCCGATATGTTTCTGATGGCATTAATGCTGAGTGAATTTCAGAATTGTATCAGTTATCAGCATTTCCAAAAATGTTTCACAGGCATTTCCATCTCCAAAGCATTTAGGAAATATTTGAAAAAAGAGACATGAAAAGCCAGGCTCATTGGTGTTTTCTGTAACTTTCAATCTAAATTAAATTCAATACAAATAGAATAAAAGATAGTCTGTAAATATGCCTTTTTAAGACTGAGTTGACAACATTTTTTCTTATTATAATTTCTTTTTTAAATGGAATGTCAAAACATCACAAAGTAGACAAGAATGCCATATTGCATGCAATTCAACTCCTACACAACTTGGAAATCATAACTTCTGAGAACAGAATGACTAATATAATAAGCATCGATTGGCACTTGCAATTACAAGATGCACATTAAAAATTGTAATGGATAAAAACAAGACTGAAATTGATCCATACGTACTCAAAGAGATTTGCAGGTGTCTCTGCAAAGTCAATAACAGTTCTCGTCCCTGAGAAATGTTGATAATCCTGAAAGAAATTCCCAAACAAATTTTCTCAGTGCATAAAAGTTAACTGAAAACAAGATAAACACTGTAAGAGTGAATAACTAAATACCGTGCGTGAAAGAAGAGAGTGTATAGCATGGCCAAATTCATGAAATAGAGTTTCTAATTCCCAATGATTTAGCATTGCCTGCGACGATCTTGCTGGAGGAGGGAAATTGCAAACCAATGCAACTATCTGAAAATAATTTGACAGAAAATAAGTCATCGATTCAATCTTCGTATAAGAAAGAAATGAGTTAATCAACATTTAGAACCTCGTTATCAATACCAGTATATAATATGAAATAAAATAATTCTTAATCTCCTTGAAGATATAATTAATAAAGCTACTTTTATATATAAAATCTTCTATTACCAGTTCACTCCCCTGCGTCCCTGGATTTGGGTTCAACTTGTTTTGATTTCAGGTTCAGGTTTGGTTCGTTGTGATTTGGTTTCAGGTTCAGATTTGGTTCATTGTGGTTTGATTTCAGGTTCAAGGTTGTGCTACTGCTGGACAGATTCATATGGGTGTGTCCATGGACATAAAGGCAAATCCAGGCTATAATTGCAGAGCTCAGAATGTACCTGTAGAGAATCTATAGGCTTTTCCATAATAAAGATAGTAACTGCAATTTCAATGAAAGAATTTCATTTTCAATTCATGTATTCCTGATGACAAATATGTTAGTTGTCATTGCACTGACGACTAAGAATGGACACTTGGTCATGTTTTTGTGGACCTTAATAGAAATCTTACTGGTCTCTATCTTAGCAAGCTGCAGCCTTGACAATTAATAATTTTCTTGAATGTATAAATTACAGGTACAGCAGGCATGAAAATACTTTTGGCAGCATTAGTTAAGAACTTCATCTCTCTCTGTATCTATCTTTCTCTCTCTGAACATTAGAATGGACTGTTAAAGTTTTTAGGATAGCTGCAAATGTAAAAACACTCGATGTTGTATGTATTTTCCAAATGCAACAATCTCTCTTTCATTTATATCGGGAATGAGGATAGGAGAGACATGTCCCTTCATGGGACATGTCTATTCATTATTTATAAGAAAGGACATGCCTCTAACCATTAATTATAATTTAATCAATCTTATAATGTTTCATCAATCAATTATTAATTAAGAATAACATAATAATTTAATATTATATATTAAATTTTATATGATTAATAATAATATAACGTATATATTATATATATTCTAATGATCATATGACTAAAGCTACAAACATTAACACTCCCTCTTAGCTAGGGAGGATGATCAAACAAAATGTGTAGTGGTCTCCCGTGTCAACACTTATGACCCTTACCATATCTACACAAAAAATCAACACTCCCTCTTAGTTAGGGAAGATAAAATTCATCAAAATACAATTCACAAAAGATCCATTACTTTTAAGAGAGAAGATATCACCTCATTGTGATATCAAGACATATGGTCTGACCAAGAATATCAAGTCTCATGATATTCACCATAACTCAAAAAATATTTTAGATATCACCTCAATATGATATCAGAGATATGGTCTGACCAAGAATATCAAGTCTCATGATATTCACCATAACTCAAAAGTATTTTAGATATCACCTCAATATGATATCAGAGATATGGTCTGACCAAGAATATCAAGTCTCATGATATTCACCATAACTCATAGATTTATAAATATTATCTCATGATATTGGGAGTATTTGTCACAGAATATCAAGTCGCATGATATTCTCCAAATACTTAGAGTAATGGCCTACCAACATCAAGTCACATGATGACCTCCAAGTAGTCAAAAGTTTACAAAGATATCATCTCATGATATCGGGAGCATTGGCTTGCAGAATATCAAGTCGTGTGATATCACCAAGTGCTCAGAGTAATGGCCTACCAACATCAAGTCACATGATGTCCACCAAGTGCTCAAAAGTTTACAAAGATATCATCTCATGATATCGGGAGCATTGGCCTGCAGAATATCAAGTCGCATGATATTCACCAAGTGCTCAGAATAATGGCCTATCAACATCAAGTCACATGATGTCCACCAAGTACTCAAAAGATGTCCATAGGTAATGTGCACTTACCATAGGAACATTCATATCATCTATCATGATCTGTTTCAAACATTCAGCCATCATAAGATGTCTATCATGATAGAAGATCAAGTTATTGTAAGATCGTCACCTTTCAATAACTTTAAGAAATACAAGTGATAATCATTTGGAAGTCGTCACTTCCTCATGATTTACACAGGGGGCGGGCCCATTAAAAATATGGAGTCACACACATGACATCCATCATGCCTCAGCGCAGAGGGTGGAAACAAGGGATTTCACCTCGAACTTCTCTCATAGAGAAGAACTCATTGAGCAGATATCAATCTGTTGATCATCCAAGATTACATAAGATGAATTGTCAGACTCCCTCTGAATCTGATATCAATCTTTTAGCTCCTTGTCCAAAGTTACCTCTGAAGAGTCAGACTCCCTCTGAATCTAATCTTCTTTTTCCTCCAAGAGCATCTCCAGAAAAGATCAAGACAAATAGCTCTTATAGTAAGTATAGAAATACATGAGAGAGAGACTATAATGAGTAGATAAATGTAATATTCAAAGATAATAAATACTTATCTATGCATCAACATCCTTGACACAAGTCGCTTCAATGAAGGTCCATATACATCAAATCATAAAACACCTTATCATATTATTTGAGAGACATCTCCCCTTTGAATTATCTCCCCACACTAAGCATGGAAATGTAACATTGGTTATTATTCTCCCCCCACGATGTACAATTCCCACTCTTATATCGTTGAACAATTCTCATGTCTTCTTATGAAATGAATTGATTGCTCCAAGAGAGGTGACACTCTACATTTAATTCTTTCTTTCTAGAAATAGACACACTTCCTTGAATACATTCTTCTTTGTTAATGCTTGACCACAATCATAACAAATTAATATATCTCTTTAATGAAAGTCTCTTTCAGGAATTTCACATAGACCCGTACACATTCTGTCTAACTTTTGAATCCAAGAGTTTCTCTCTAATTGCTTCGATGATATTCTCTGAATTAGTTTTTCACAAACATATCTGAACTTTAGCAAAATCCAACGGTGGATTTTTGCGATATGGTCATTTTACTGAGACTTTATTTTCTGAGACAGTCACACATTCACCATCCACAAACTGCTCTCTTACATTTGCAGTCTGGCTCTGATACCATGTTAAGTTTTTAGGATAGCTGCAAATGTAATAACACTCTATGTTGTATGTAATTTCCAAATTCAACAATCTCTCTTTCATTTATATTGGGAATGAGGATAGGAGAGACATGTCTATTCATTATTTATAAGAAAGGACATGCCTCTTCCCATTAATTATAATTTAATCAATCTTATAATGTTTCATCAATCAATTATTAATTAAGAATAATATAATAATTTAATATTAAATATTAAATTTCGTATGATTAATTATAATATAACATATATATTATATTATTATTAATCAACATATATTATATGTCTTCTAATGATCATATGACTGAAGCTACAAACATTAACATGGACCTTCAATCTTTTCAAATTCTGGAACTCGTTGAATTATTTGCAAGTTCTGTAACTTATGAACCAGATATCAATCTTCATAACTGGCAGACACTTTGTTTCTTCCAAAGAATTATTACTGCATTCTAATACTTCAGAAAACTTTACTTATTGACCTTAAATGTCCAATGTAGATGAAATTTTGTATTCTTAGATTCTGATATATCTCTCTTCCCTTACAGATGTTTGCAGACATTATATCCTGCAGAGGATGTGTTTTTACGGTGGTTGTGTTTTATATATGTATGTTATGTGGTTATCTTAACTTAAACCTTGTTTTCAGTATAAACTACGTATATAATTATGATTTTTATACTTAGTGTACATGTAACATACTTACCCAGTATGTATGACACCCTGGAAAAACTTGCTGCATCAGCACACCTGAACCCATAACTTCAATAAAATAAAAACATTTAGAACTATTTTTTCATACTTGACATAGCCATCTACATGACACAAAAAGAAAGTATTTTGCATATCTATATTTATTTGGACCAAGAAAATGCTATTTACTTTCTTCGATGTACTAGGCAGCTTGGCCCTGAAATCAATGTTATGTGCATGAAGCACTCATTTGGGAGTGTTCACTCCACAGTAAAACTACATGTTTCTATGTTCACTATTTTGATTCTCGTCGTTTATTTATTATTATGACTTCTTAAACTGATGGAACTTAAACTTCATTATAAAGTTTGGAGAATTCACATACAAAACATATCTTAGATCAGATAAAGTGCACACATAAACACACTAAAACAGCTCTTTTCCAACCATTACCAACGATAAACCACCAGATTATCAATGGATAACATTCCACCCAGATGTAAAGAATCTTATGTCACAAACATCACCCCCAGCCTAGGTCAAGGATAGTACAATGTTGTCAGTAATTGTCAACTGAAATCCATAATACATTTGTAAAGAAACCCATTTCCTACAGCAAGGATGGTACAATGTCATGAGTAATTGTCAACTGAACTCCATAAGTATACCAGATAAAGCTATAACAGTAACCATTTGAATAATATGATAAATGCCAAAAACTCTTCTGCTTCAGCCATAAACTATCTTGCTGGCAACATCAGATCAGGATTCCTTGCTAAGCACAATTTAGTCAAAAATAAATCCTTTTCCTGGCCCATGTGTCCCAACCACTACCAAATAAAATGCCTAAGAATTCACTACTAGCAAATTAAGACAGAAACTATAATGTTATAAAAGCACCTCAGAGCTAGTATCAGATCAAAGGCTCATGAATGCTCTCTAATGCGCTTAGGGCATTCAAATAAATTTCTATCCTTACACTCTGTTACCCCGAAATTTGAAATTTTTGGTCTCCTTCCCTTTTAAGATTTAAAATATCTATTTGGTTCAACTCCTCGTTGTCGATTCATTTGCTCTTGCTAACATCTGGTCGGCCCCACTATTTAGGCCCCAACACTCGAACTTTATTCGCCCGAAGATCAAAAAAACCCCCAACTTTACCGACTACGGTAACTCGTTGTCGGATGATCAAGCAAAATTCCTAACTACCTAACCTTCATAGCAATTGGAGGTATTGAACAATCCCCTGATTGCCAACAATACAACTCTCACCACACCAACCCTAGATGGTCAGTCGATCAGTCAAGGTAGCGATCAAACCTAAGTTTTGCTGACTTGGTAATTAATTCTTGCCACCCACTGACCCTCCGATTAGACTGTGGCACATCTTTCAAGGCGAAATCTTTTCAAATCCTGGGAAAGTATAGCTCTCAAATGGTAAGCGTAATGAAGTAAATTTACAGAGGTGGCAACACAATTGTTACGATTTTAAAATATTAATAATTTAACACACTCTAATGAATATAACCATTCAATGATAAAGTTTGGAAACATTTAATTATTACATGAAACAAAAGTGAAACACAAATATTTTATATTACATTAGGCAAAATTTCATTACAAATTTACAATTCAACGACGTTGATAAGCCATATCTATTAACAACTCTTATAATCAAAACAAAGAAAAAAGCACTTCGAATTTCTTAAAACATTTTCATATTTTTCACAAGGACAGGGACAGAGGGAAACATAGTCAAGGACTATCCGGCTCAGGCTCCCTTCCTTCTGTGTGGAACTTTGAAGAGAGGATAATCTCGGAGAACTCTTCTAGCCATCGAAAGTCCTCGGTATCCTCCAGGTTGTGCCACTTCCGAAGGAAATCCCTCCCAATCTGTGCCCACTTCAGATGACGTGTGAGCTGCTCAACATCAAGGTTCAATAAAAATGGTTGCCTAGGCACATTTTCTCCTAGTTGTAGGATCCTAGGCAAATCATTTGCCCAAGGAATTCCAAACCCAATTTCTGCAAACACGACAACACTCACATTGTCGCCGAGATACTCTTCTCTGAAAACTTTCCTCAAAAGCATGAGAATTTCCACCTTTTCCCCTCCCAGGTCCAACAGAGATGCCAAGAACCGAGACGAAATGTCGGTGTTAACTCTATACCTATTTTCACTCTCCAGAAATTCACGTCCCAGCACCATCCTTATAGCCTCCTTGGTGAAGGCTCCCAACTCCGTAGCAACAGACGCCAGGATTGGGTCTATGACCAGGCCCAAAAAGACCTTCTGATCCCCCAAGGCAATGCATCTTAAATGAATTGGAGTGTCCATTGAAAATCAAACTGATATTCGTATTCTAATTTATGACAAAAATCAAAAAGAACCTAGCACTCGCAGACGATTTTCCCAAATCTGCTTTCACAATCGTAAATTAACGAGCGTAGATCATCTATTTATAAGCCCTAATTGGAATTGTTTCTCTCCCCTAAAGATCTAATTAATTTGTAAGTTAAATGGCAACTGTCCTTCAAAAATCTGCAAATCTTTCATATTTAATGCAACAGTGGGTGAAATTGGAAACAACACTTATGATAAGACATTTGCTATTTTGGGAATAACGAAGGCCGAAAGGATCGCATCACGCAGGTGGACATAACAATTCTTTATTATAAAAAAACTTGAAACCTGTTTCCACTCCGCAGAAACAATAAGCAAAGTACGTTAGCTGCGGCAGGAAATGAAGCTTTACCGTTGATGTAAGATCGTCGAACGGTCAGAAAACAATGTCCTTAGATGACATGATGTTTTCATTTAAGCATTAACTTTAAGGCATTATTCTATCGAGCTAATTAATACATATTTGTCATTTAAAATTGAAAGGCTCCATCTAAGCAGCCATTAATTGACATTACTTTAATTGATGTCATCTACTCATCGCCATTAATTAATTAATATTTATATCTAATATTACCGAAGATTGCCAAAATAATTCTGCTTTTTTTATATCAGAAAATGAGGTCACAGACTCACACGTCCGTTGGATTACAACACATCAACGGCCAAAGGTGAATTTCGGGCCTATTGTTGGTCTTCATAATCTTTACGCCAAACTCTCAGCGGAATTATGACACGTGGCATGATTGACCGTGGGCTTATTGGTACGATCAATCATACCACGTGTCATGATTCCGCCGAGAGTTTGCTGTAAAGATTATGAAGACCAACAATAGGCTCAAAATTCACCTTTGGTCATTGATATGTTGTAATCCAACAGACGTGTGATTCTGTGATGTCATAGTGATGGGACCCAATACAACTTCAACATCAAATCAGAACCATTGGATTAAGAGAGATGAACGGTGGAAGGTGCATTTCGGAAGAAATGTGGTGACATAACTCCTTTATTGAAAACTCTCTCCAGAATCATCACACGTGTCATTCTTTGAGAATGAAAACTTAGGAGAATGAAACTTTAATAGTTATTTCCAATTATTAAATGTCCATACCAACTATACAACTATTGTATTAAATCGCTAAGTTTATATGTATTTTTGAAAAACATTCACCATGACAAATAAATTAATTACAATATTTGGAAAATAATTTTGCCATAATTTATCAGAATAATTTTCCAGCTTCGCCAATTAAATTAATAATTTTCCTATTAAAATCATTTGTCGCCATATTTTTATAAAAATCGTATACGTTATTAAAAAATTTGCCACCAAATATCCATAATTTGAACCACAATTCGCCATCAATATTAAAAAATTTCCCTCCAAAAAAAATGTGATTCGCCACAATTTTATACTTTTTGGGATGGGGGGGGTTTCTTAAAGTTATCCCTGTCGGAGAGAGAGTTCTGAAAAGAAATTATGAAATATGGCCATTTTTGGTAGAAAAATATATCAAACTTTGTGTCGTTTTGTTTTAGTCATCTTTGAAATGGATATATATACATCAAAATTGTGTGTTTGTTATATTCTTTCTATACCGTGAATTAAACTCCGAGCTATGATTGTTTTTCTCACGGTGCTTGCCTATATAATCTAGTTATAAATGTCTTGCTTCGGAAACTTTGCGTTTTATAGTACTTATCCATTTGGGGTTGAAATTATCCAACCTTTTTCTTTTCTATGTGCTATATAATGGAATGAGCTTTCTATCATTTTATGTTCCCATTATCCTGCCTATAAATTTATTTCGCATCTATGTCAAGGTTATGTGCAGATGTTAGTTTGCCTTTCCTACTTTCTAGGGAAAAGCATGCCTCTGGAAACCCAATTATATCATATGAGGGAGCTTTACCTCTAAAATTCAAAGGAAGATCATCAAGTCAATGGAGATCTTTCCAACTATTGGTTCCCAGTTTGTCCTTCATTTGGGTATAATGAGTCATTTTTTAAAGTTACTTCAAACGGACAAATATGTGAACTAACACACTCCAAAAGGCATGATTTGTTCCACCAAAAACTAGTGCCTTGTTTGATGAGAATCCATATCCTTTTTGCCTGGGAATAGTGCTCTTTCAGGATCTTTCTTCAAGTGGTTAGACTATATCCAAAGGAACCTTTTCTGATACTAATTGCAAAGCACTCGGTTATATTGACATACTTCAAAACGTAATCATCCACAGTAGTAACACATGCAAGATCTAGCAATTAGGAACACAAGATGAACACAAAATTTGTGTGGAAACCCTTGTGGGAGAAACCACAGCAAAATATTGCTTGTATTAGAAACTTCTTAGAATCTTCATAGGCACAACCTATTGGTTCCACCAATTGATTGCCTGAAATCTTCTAAAGATCAGCCACCTCTTATGCTCAAAGACTCTAGGTCAGTTTTCAACGATCTAGAAACAACCACAAAATTGATTTCCTCTGTTCTTTTGCTTCTGCAAGGCCAAGCATAGTGGTACTACTGGTTTACTCAAAAGACTGCTAAGGTATTGTAAACAGAGATACTATCAAAGAAATGGACCAATAAAACATGAAATATTCTGAGAATCTGGCTTAGTTCTAGGACGATATGCATTGTTGGTCCTGATAACATACAATTAAACTCTAACTTAAGAAAACATTGAAAGCAAGCGTATGATTTTTCATTTTGAGTATAATTCTGAAGAATGGATACAAGACTTATTGGATTGGTACCTTTGTAGGGTTATAGAGTCAGATCAAAGAATTCAAATAATATCTATTTAGCAAATTAACCATTAAGCAGTGGGTCTAGGCATTAATGCCTTGAATTAACACCTCCTACAATCGAATACCGTAAAAACAAATCATAACAGTCTAAAACATTTACTCACTCAATGGGATCTCGACGATTGTCAGTAGAAATGGGTTAGTATGCTCCAGGCATATGATTTTGATATTGCTTATATGAAGGGGAAAAAGAATGTTGTTAATGATGCCTTATAATGGAGACCCCATTTGTGCTCTCTTGGGGAGATTGCAGATGAATGGTGAGGTTTGATTCCTGTCGAGTATACTAAGGACAGATGGGCTACTGGCATTATTGATGGGACAGTGCAGCATGATGGTTATACAATAGTAAATGATTCATAGTTACACCACCCTGGGGGACGGGGAGACAGGCGGACGTCGGAACGGCGGGACAGGTTTCCGGGCAGGGCGGACAAAGGGGCCTCAATTTGGGGACGGCGGCGGGGGAACGGGGTGTATGTACAAACATGTGGTACTTAAAATGCTAGTTATGAAAAAATGTATAACAATATAAGAGTCTAAGACATAAAGATGTAAAACAATTGTCAGTAACTGTAAAATAGTAAATTAGAATTACTAAAAGTAAATACTTAAACATTGAACATTGAAGTTTGAACAATAGAATTATAAATACTCGAATCACCAAATGGAAGAGTTCTATTATATAAATTTATAATAGATATGATACATCAAAATTATGAGTATCATATCATAAAGATGATTACATTAAGTAGCATGATATGAATATCAAAACAAGTACAAGCTACAAAATCAAAATGCCAAGGCCCAAAATGTAGTGGAGGCCTCCAATCATCCCTCAGGAGGTCGGCAAACTCGTCATCATTGGAACTATCAGAATCTCCAAGGTCAAGAGTCGTGGAAGGAACACCAACCAGCCCTATATCTGAAGCATCCTCATCCTCATCAATCTGTGATGGCTGCTCTGGCTCTACATCCCATCGTCTTGCTAGGCTCTCCTTCTACACACGTGTCATGCAGTCAATGATACGCAAGGCACTATGTACAGCCACTAGCTTCTCTACTCTCTGAGAGGTAAGTCTCTTCCTTTTCAGACAGAGACTAAAGCTATATGCAGACCAATTCCTCTCAGAAGCTGAAGAACTAGAAACCTGAGAGAACAAACGAATGGCTAGTGTGGTAGTCATTGATTTCGGTCCATGACAAGTCCACCACAAAAGTAGATCCCCCTGTGCCATGGTTTTTATGTCCGTCTGTGCTACAACCTTAAAACCCTTAAGAGTAGCAAATTTGGTCCACTCAATGCAAATTTTCCCAGCAGTTTTAGAGTCATACATCCTATCAATGCACCTGAAGAACCCTTCCTTCACCTTAAAAAATTCAAATTATTGGCAAATAGAAGATGCTAGTTATGAAAAAGATCTGTAAGACATAAAGATGATTACAATGAGTAGCCTGATATGAGTCACCTCATCATCCTTAATCGGTGTAACTCTACTAGGCCTAGGCATGTACCACTTCAAATTCAATCCATAAGCAGCCATGTCTAAGGGAGTGTTTATGCTGTCCCATTTGCGCTGAATAATAGGCTGAATGTGCTCATTGTAGAATGCTAAAGTGGGGTCCCTCTCTCGCACAACTGCCCTCATCGGGCCAAGCATAGAATCAAGGCACTCATACACCTCTCCAAGGCTAGGTGCATCCCCATTCCCATATCTAATGACCTGGAAAACTAGACTAATGATAGAGACTATGTATTTTGCGACACTCCAAAATACATCACTCTTCACTATCTCCTTCATCCTCCTCCCCTGCTCTACCCTGGACCCATCCCACCGATTCCACTCATTCATCATAACCATGAGTTGTAGTGGCTCCTACAACTCAAGCATTCTCTCTAAAAGAATGAAATAGGATGCATATCTGGTTTCAACTGGTTTCAAGAACTCCTTCACGAAGCTCCTGAAGAGTGCATGTGAAGTGTGGTGGTTGCAGATATACATCTGCACATCTCTAGCATCGTTGTCCATTGCCTTAATCCAGTCAATCTTCCCCATGTCCTTGAGTGCATCGTTCATGGCATGTTGCGATATCCCTCAATTAATGTGTATTCCAATTCTTTACCATTAAAGTGTATGGCATGTTGTGATATCCCTGATTTATATATATCTATATAAATGAGAATATATATATATATATGTGTGTGTGTGTGTGTGTGTATTTGGGATATACATATATATATATAATATGTGAATTCTTAAATAATGTATTCTTGTGTAATTCGGAATTTCTTTTATGCATAAATCTAAAACTCTGATTTTTTATCAATATTAATGTTTGTACATTTATATGTTCACTAGGATGATGATATGGATACTAGTGCAGGGGCACCTAGCAGCATGAAGACCCCATCAATCAGAGATCAATGCAAGGAAGGATCAAAGACATCCTTAAATGTCAATTGGGAGATCTTGAAGCCAATAATGGCAATATGCAATGAACAATTTGATTTAAATGTAATAAGTCCTAGAAGTCTTGGTGAAGGACTTAGGACCAAAATAATGTAAAATGGGTTAATAGTGCCCAAGGATTCTATAAGGGTCTAGATTGCTTTGACAAAGTCAAATAGGTCCTAGGAAGTGAATCCATGCAATTAGAAGTGTTAATTTGATTAAATAAGCACTAATTTGTAAGTTGGAAATTCAAATATTTGAATTCCAACAGTTAAGCGCAAAATTGAGGGAATTAAGATTTAGAGTGTTTTCAGCTTAACTAAACCTTCCAACCGATCCAGATTGGTTGGGGAAGTTGATAGGAAGTTTATTTAATGCTTGGGAGATGGAATGGTACGGACTGGTGATGAAATATACGGATTATTACTCAGAATTGCAAAAATTCAAATAATTTTACATTTTCTTTGTATGGTTTTGCTTGTATAGGAGTTCCATTGTGTTTCAAGATGCATTAAAGGTGTTCTTATGATCATTTTAAACATAGTCGAATGCTCTGAAAGTTTATTTTGTTTAGTTTCAATCCTTTGACATTGACTGTCTTCATTGAGTGACTCTTTTCCTTGACAATTCGACAAAACTTCAAATGTGAAAGCATCATTCCATGAATGTCATTGTTGTTTCTCATGGAATGATGCATACTTGACATGTACAACATTGTACTAACTTAATATGTTGCAGAAGAGTTGAATTGGATAGGTGATCATTGAATTTGTATGTTGAAACTTGAAGGAATTGCTTGGAACAGAGCAGCAGAGAGCAATTGGCCTTAAGAAGGACCACATCTAATGTTGTGGGTTGTCTTAGGATGGGGTATGAATGGTGAATCCATCATTGGTTAAGCCTAGAAGTGCTTGGAAGTCATACATTGAGGAAACCCTAGTTTCGGGGGCTTGTGAGAGACCTATTTGGGGCTTTGTTACTTGCAGGGGTCAAGGGACCAAATTGATTGGATTTTCCTTGGTTTGGAGTCATTCCATGAGCCTGTTGAGACTTTCATAGTGTTTGGGTGTGTTTTGGGTATACTTGCTTTGTAAATGCATTCAATTAGCCCTCTTGGAAGCAGGGAATGGTCAGTTTTTGGGACAGTTGGTCCAAAGTACCAACACAAAAACTTTTGATATGTTTTGTATAAGGATAATGGGTGTTTGAATATGTGATTTGACTTGGAAGTGTTTTGGGAAAACAAAAAGTTATGTTCGGTTTACTCGCTGATTAGGCCTACAAGGATTGAGACCCTAAAGTGAGGATTGGGGGTAAGATCTTGAACTGGAACTTCACGAACCTTTTGAACCTTGTTAAAACAACATTTAGAGCCATGTTGAATCCCTAGAATAGTAAGGGAGTTGAAAGAAGTCAAGTGATAGGTTAGAAGCATATTGGCACTTGGGGTCACTTGGTTGAAGAATACCCTGAGAATATCAAAAACAACTTGACTAAATCTATACCCCCATCTACCTATCACCTCTGCATCAGATACCATATAGAATGAATCTTATATTCATTAGAGATAGATTCCTATATCTGGAGGGGGCTAGAGGAAATTGTTATAGTTCCCAAGTCTCGAGATGTTATAATCTCATGTAGGCAGTATATATACTGATAGCTAGTCATATGCATATGCATATGCATAGGCTTGGATAACATCTATCGTTTCCAAGAGAACTTAGGAGCAGTGCTCTATGGGAAGACGTGTCGATAGCCCAGTTGCTTAGAGTGGATCTTATATCCCTCAAACCGAGAATCGGGAATTCCGTCAAGCCTGACCTAGAGGCAGCTCCTAGGTTCAAACCCCCCTTACTAACATAAAATATAGAGGTAATGGCTTCTTGGGAGCAGTGCTCTATGGGAAGACATGTCGATAGTCCAGGTTGCTTAGAATGGATCCTATATCCTTCAAGCGGAGAACCTGGAATCCTGTGAAGCCCAACCTAGAGGCAGTTCTTACTTTTAAATCCTCCTTACTAACCTAGAATATAGAAAGGAATTGTTGTATATTATATGTTATGGTTTTGCAGGGAATTTATGTAAGGAGAACAAGAAGGGACATTAAAGTGGTATCAGAGCTTTGATCTTGCCATCATGTGGATTCGGTTCATGCAAACCTATCAACGCACCGGGGGAAAGAAAGCTATGGCAGAACAACTAGCACAAGAGTTAAGAAACTTCATGGAACAAACCAATGAAAGGTTCGAAAGAACCAACCAATTGATACTCCAGGCCATCCAAGACATGAACAAAAGCAATCATAATGAGAGACCCAATCCCAATCTAAGGAGAGATACTCATTCCAATCATTC
The DNA here is from genome assembly GCA_018584345.1 of Thuja plicata. NCBI lineage: Eukaryota > Viridiplantae > Streptophyta > Pinopsida > Cupressales > Cupressaceae > Thuja > Thuja plicata. The sequence goes on from MU228022.1 coordinate 3,971,607, forward strand.
TGAAAATGAACACTCAACTCAAGGTTCCACCATGAGACCTACTATACCATCCTTTCTCCCAAGAGACGAACCTGTTGTCGAAGGAGAAGAACCATCCACCAATTCAGTAGAAGAGATTGCCTAAATGTATGCTAGTTTAGAGCTAGAGATACAAGGACTCATCCCCTTTAAGGAATACTATGAAACCAAAACCATGGCAAGCCATAATAGAAGAAGAAATCATGGGGAAAGAGACATTAAAGCAGAGAACGCAACGCCCGGGCCTCCATCGCGGAGGATGGAGGGAGAAGAAAACCCCAAGCCTGCCAAAAAATGACGAGCAGCGCCGCAGCAGCAACAAAGTTGCAGCAGAGGCACAAAAACCCAGCAACAGCAAAAGGAGGTCGAAAAAATTAGACCAGGATCGCAGAAGGATGGAGAAAAATCAGAGAATTCCGAACACCATCCAAACCCGTAGCGAACAGCCACCAAAAAACACCAAAACCGAACAGGCACAAACTCCAAATCGGAAAGGCGTGAAGAGTCGATAGCCAAGCCACAGGAAACTGGTACAAATGATGGCAACGTGAAGATAAAAACATTTAGGGATTAAATTTAGAAATAATATCACTTGCAGCATCAGAAAGAACCAGAGAAAGCATGAGGAAAAATAATTTTATTGAAAAACGTCCAGACATGTTTCGAGGGAATTTCACCCTCTCATCAGTGGACTCAATGTTTTACAATAAAATGCATTTACAAACGATTAAATAGAAGAAGGTGGAGACAAATCCATTTCAACTTCCAAGAAACCGAATAGTCATGCTAAAAATTAACTAATCAATTAAATAAATAAAAAATATTAATCCCGTCCTTCTTCAGTGATATGACTATAGGAGACACCCAATCACTGGTTTGTACCTTGAATATGATTCCTGCTTCTAGCATTTTTTTGATTTCACTTGTGGCACACACACACACACACCAACACACACACACATCTATATACATAGGCTTATGCATATATATACATATTATACATATGTATTCTATACTGATGTATATATACACATATCATACTTATGTATATATATTCATACACACACACAGATATATATATATATATATATAAACTCACACACACACATTTATTTTTATATATAGGTTTACTTTCTAGCTTATTTTTTTGCATTTAGATTCATTTTAAATTTGCTCTTTTATTTCCAATATATATATACATATTCTCAAACAATCAAATAACTAACAATTATATTTGTTAGTTATTTAATTGTTTGAAAATATATATATAGTCTCTAACATTTTATTAACTTGCATATATAATTGTGATTATATATATATATATATATATACATTCTCAAACAAGTAAATAACTAACAATTAATTTTGTTAGTTATTTAATTGTTTGAAAATATATATATATTCTCATACATTTAAATAACTTACATATTTAATTGTGATTATATATATATATATATATAGAGAGAGAGAGAGAGAGAGAAAAAAAAGAGAATATATATTTCCTTTTTTCTATATATATATATATATATATATATATATATATATATATTTTCTAGCTTTTATTCTTTTTTATGCTTCTATATATTCCTTGGAATATATTAAATTTTTTTTTTTATATTTTCTATATATTCAATAGAATATTTTTCCTTTTTTATATGCTATTTTTATTTTTATTTTTTGAGTTTTAGTTTATTTTCACTTTTATTTATGTTTTTATTTTATTGTTTGACTTTGTTTATTGTGCCCTTGAACCTCTTTCCTTCCTCCCCTTCCCCTCTTTTAACCTGTTTAGGTCTGCAACTTTATTCATTTGTCCTATGCTCTCTTATTGCTCATCCTGATGATGGATCACGGAGTGTGATTCGAAACGTTGATGCAAAAAATTCATAACACAATCAAATCCAAAAATTGTTAACTTGTTAAAGAATTATTATTTAATTAAATAATTAAATATCATTATATTAAAAGAAGTTATTATAATAATATATATGCTATAACATTAATGATTATAATAATCGGGAAATTGAATATATTATAATTAATATATTAATAACTGTATATTTCTTATTTGATATATTTATTAATAATAATAATTAAACAATATTGTCATTGTAATAAATTAAATATTATTAATTTTATTTAATAACATTTAGAAAATATTATTAATAATATAATTGTTAATAATAATAATCATTTAATAATAATGTATCATTATATATACTATAATCTATATAATAATATATATTATATATATATTATAATATATATATTATATATATATTATAATATATATAATTTATACCATATATTTTTATCATTGCGGGCGACATGATTTTATGGTAAGGTTGTCAATAATGTGGATAAGGTCGCACCTTAGGTGGTGTGACTGAATCGCGGCCTTAGGGCTGCGACCAGTCGCACCCTCTAAGGGGGGCGACCCTATGTGGAGGGGACGTGACTCCACCTCCCACATACTTATAAAATCAAAGGGGACAGCAGACAGCGAACGAAAAATAAAGAGCATTCAGCGAATTATTTCGGTACGACAATTTATAATTTAATATAAATGAATTTCCTTACTTCATCATTATATATATATATATATATATTCTCATTTATATAGATATTTATATATATACTTATATGATATATATATATATATATATAATTTGAGATATACATATATATTATGTGAATTCTTAAATAATGTATTCTTGTGTAACTCGGGATTTCTTTTATGGATAAATCTAAAACTGATTTTTTAATCAATATTAAAGTTTGTACATTTATATGTTCACTAGGATGATGATATGGATACCATATAGAATGAATCTTATATGCATTAGAGATGGATTCCTATTTCTGGAGGGGGCTAGAGGAAATTGTTATAGTTTCCCTAGTCTCGAGATTGTTATAATCTCATGTAGTCAGTATATATACTGATAGCTAGTCATATGCATATGTGTAGGCTTGGATAACGTCTATCGTTTCCAAGAGAACTTAGGAGCAGTTCTCTATGGGAAGACGTGTCGATAGCCCGGTTGCTTAGAGTGGATCTTATATCCCTCAAGCCGAGAATCTGGAATTCCGTGAAGCCCGACCTAGAGGCAACTCCTAGGTTCAAACCCCCCTTACTAACAAAAAATATAGAGGTAATGGTTTTTTGAGAGCAGTGCTCTATGGAAAGACGTGTCGATAGTCAAGGTTACTTAGAATGGATCGTATATCCTTCAGATGGGTGGCGCCGCCCGGAACATCGGGACGGCACCCCCTTCCCCCCTTCCTCGTCCCCGATGTGTCCACGTCTCAGAGACGTTGGGGATTTTGGGGGGGACGCGTCCCCGGGGTACATTGAAATGATCTAATCATTTACAAAGGGCCGATCTTCTTAGTTCCTAGAACGGATATGAAGAGGCAAATACTGTGTGTTTTCCATGATGCACATATGGTTGGACATCTAGGGTACTTGAAGACACACTTGTAGATACGAGAGAGATTCACTTGGAAGTGGAATAAGTCAGAGGTCCAAGGGGTGGTCCCACAATAGTGTGTCCCACTTTTTTGAACATCCTGATTTTTGCTGAAATTGCACATTTTTAAGAAATGTTGATTTAAGCCTTGAGAGGTCCCATTTGAAGGAGTAAATTCAAAATGGCTAGATAAAAGCCTCTTGGATCAAAATCCCTTTGGTATAATCCCTCTACTCCTCACTCACACCTATAATCGAGTC
>MU228022.1:3975404-3994769 GCA_018584345.1 Thuja plicata
CCTTTGGTATAATCCCTCTACTCCTCACTCACACCTATAATCGAGTCTCCTTTGAACCCATCAAAATGCTGACAAAAAATCACTTTGACATTAACTTTTTGTTGGATAAAATAAATTCATTTGAAAACCCAAATATAGGATGATAGTACTCCGAGAAAGCTTTCCAATTATTATGAGTTATATATATATTGAGTTTATTAAGACTTTTCTTTTTAAGTTTTACTAAACATAGGTTGTCTGACCATTTAGCGACTTCTCTATTCGACACTTCTGGAAAAATAGTAAATTAGGGGAAAAAAATTATGAAAAATATGTAGGAAATAGGTTTTTATGTTAGCTTTCTATCAAAAAAAGAATAAATTAATTTCGATATATAGAGATAGAGTTAGAGCGATCAAAGTGAACCTATGTCCAAATTATAATTAATGTCACTTCATAACTCAATAAACTATTAAATATTCAACCAAATTGATTGAAACCAAATGTATTCCCTAGATATTTGTGTTACAAACCTAAACTCAAAATAATTGCGTTCTTATCAGTTTTATAAAAAAAGTTATGTTGATCAAAGTGAGTGTCACTCTTGAAAAATCTTGATTTTTCAGAAAAATAATTTTTGAAGGATAAGGAAAAATGGATACAAATAAATTCAATTTTTTTTATAAAAAATATATTTATAAACTAGAAACAAAATGATAAAAGACACTAGTTTACATCATCTTCAAATTCTTAATGGTTTAATGACAATTGATGTTCGAAAGCTAAGTTTTTTTTATTTCAGTGTCAAAGTTGGCCAAAAAGTGGGACACAGTTTTGTGGGATCACCCCCTTAGATATGTACGTGAGTGCCCTACCTATCAGCAAAATAAACAGGAGCACACTTTTCCTACAGGTTTGTTGCAACCCCTCCCCATTCCGAGTAGGAAGTGGGAGTGTATCTCGATGGACATTATCACAGGCTTGCCCAAAGCCCAAGGCAGAGATTGCATCTACATTGTGGTGGATAGACTCACTAAATTTACACAACTTTTTCCAATGACCACTGCATATACAGTAGTACAAGTGGCAAACTTGTTCTTCAACGAGGTATTCAAACTTCATGGGTTGCTGAGGAGCATAGTCGGTGATAGGGACAACAAGTTCACGACTCATTTTGGCAGTTGTTTAAGCTTAGTGGAACCTAGCACACGGCAGAAGGAAGAATTCACGGCAGAAGAAAATTGGTGTGGGAAGGAAGAACGACACGAGGAAATTAGCGTGGAGAGGGGGTTACAGCTGGTCTTATCCACAATTTGTTCACATCTTCAACGGCATGGCTGCCTTTGTTCTATTACTTATTCTTATTAGAGCATTTCTCTTGAATATGAGCTTTAAAAAAAAGGATAAAAGGGAAATGGTTCCAGTTGCCTTCATTCTTTAACATGGTTATTTGCTCCTCTTCTATTATTTTCATTAGAGCACTCTATTTTGGAATTGGGTTATTAAATTGAAAAGAAGAAATGTTTTACTAGTAAAATTTACTCCACCTGGTGTAGCAATTGTATTGTTGTTGCTGTTATGCATAGAGCGAGTATAAAATCATCATTCAGTTTTAGTGGAAAGGAATTCATGGTTAAAAAGGGGAATGTCATAGTATTGTTTGCATTTCTAGTGGTTGTAGAATTTGTTGAATTTTGGTAGCTGCGAGACAAATTGTTTACCTCTGATGATTGCCTTTCAGTTTCTATTGTGCTTCACTTCTTCATTTTTGGTTCCTGATGTCTATCAAAATAGTTATGACGGTGGTGTTCTTCATCGTGTTCCTCTGACTGGCTGCTGCTGTGCGATATCATCTTTTATCCTTGTTCCTTTCATGTTTGTGTTTCTTCCGTGGCTGAAGAATTTCTTATTATATATGATGGTGGTGACTCAGCTTACCATGTGTATGTTTTTCGATGACTTGGCATCGTTGTAGTGTCCTGTGCTGTTTCGAGAGAGTGTGCGGCTTATTATTTTGGTAGTGTTGTTTAAAGGTGGAAGGTTGTAATGGCAAGAGTCTTGCCATTAGTGTTGGGCCATACTTGAGATGGCACGATCTTTCATCTTTCCGTTTTTTATCTGCATATTGAAGTCCTTGGCAGACGTTGTTATGATATACTCTTCATGTGAGCATTGTGAGTACATAGCTTTGTGTATTGCATTTTATATGCGATCATGGTATATCTGTGAAGTGTGATCAATCTCAGTTTTTTTATTATCTTTGTATCCGATCAATGTATGATCATTTTAGCAGGCTTTGTTATTAATCTGGTTCAAAGTTGAACTCAAGATTATTGATTCTCAGGATTGAGGATATCAATAAGGAGTAAGCATCTATAATTGGCTTTGAAAAATCTGAATATATGCATCATCATTTTGTGGGCTGGGTTGTTTCCCTCAGAGAGAAGGGTTTTTCCCAGGATAACTTCCTGTGTTATCTGTTGTTTTTATTTCCTCTATATTTCATTTTAAGCAATCTTATATTTCTGATTCGAAATTTCAACATAATTTAACAGCACTATACTCTCGAGTTTATAAGAAATTAAATTCAAACCCTAGCAATACTTATATTCTCTTAACTCCTAGTTGGCTGTAGAAATAACAACACTATACTTTCTTAAGGTTCTAAGAAATTAAGTTAAAACCATCACAATTCTGAATTATAATCTCATTACAGTCAATTATAGTCTGTCATTAAAAATGTATACCATTCTTTTAGTATGGCATCACTATTCGTTTAGGGCCACGAAGCGAAAAAAAACATTAATTAAGAGCTTATCTGCATACGCCTCTTATTGTTGTTAATAACTTCCTGTGACTCAATTCCGATGGGTAGAGGGTTATGGGTTAAGGTTAAAATAAACATATTGCACAGTTCATGTTGTATCTGCATGTACGCATGAAGGGGTGCAGATATATCACATTTACAAATGTTTACGTGAAGAAAAATGTCCACATAACCCTTTACTCACCAATGTTGACCAGCAAAGGAAATAGTTTATGACCATTAAACCTAATCTCTAACTTATCTTTTATTTAACCACTGTAACAGTGAGCTGTTCTGCTAAACAACGATGAATATTTGGTTAAATTACTGATTATTAATTACGTACTTGGCAAATGTAATAATGAAAATGTTAAAAGAAGTTCAATGCTATTATGTACTCCAGATTTGAAGTTTATGGCTAGTTAAATCTTAAATCTTAAGTGAACATGGACAAATCTTTGGTGGTATATATTAGATGTGTAAACCAAATCGGAAAGCGTGATGAACTTGACGGCATGGTTAACCGTTCTTGCAACTATCAACCTTGGCCAAGGTACACTAAGTTAAGTTAGTGATAGTCTGTTTGATTGTTCCAGATACATAACTTAGTCAGAGGTCATACTAGTTAGGAGAATCTCTAATGTCTGACTGACTAGTTGTGTAGGAACATCGATCAAATTCAGACGGCTTATCTCACCACCATGTTTACACCTCTCCCAAGGGTCGGGCCACTTCGAGTAGGAAGTTTAGCAAGGGGGATCAGTAGATCCATGGTTGGGCGGTAAAAACGCTCTGGTGATACTTTCCCTCCAATGTTGCATTGGATTGCAAGGAAACTCAAAATGAGAAACTTTAAGCGCATAATACACAGTAATTCCTAACCCTGCCTCATACTTCTTTTCAGAATTATTTTATTTAGTGTATGGAGGCTTCTTATTTTCATAAGCAGCATTTCTTTTCGTTATAGATTAAATCGTTTAGCTTTATTTGTATTAATTTTTATTATTTCCAAAAAAAAAGGTTGTACAGTTTTGATTAGAAATGCATGTTACATGCAGGCTTATTTATTTATTTACTAAACCATGAAGGTTACAAATCAGTTATAACTTAAAGTTGTAACAAGATGTTTATATTAACAAACATAATCTTAAGTCTATATAAACATATACATTTATTTAAACATAAATTTAATATTTACAAGAAAGAGGCAATCACATGAAATCTTGTATTACCAATCTAGAATCTAACAAATATATTTATAACAAACAAATAATCGTTATATGCAATGAGTTCAACTTGTAAATTATTGCCAATGGAATCTATTTTTTTAATATTGAAAACTATTTTAGTGTATCCATGCAAGAAATTCCACAATTACAATTTATAGCAATTAGATAATAATAGAACATCAAATCAAGATCTAGCCAGAATTCAAGACAATAAATCAAGATCTACCCAGAATTCAAGACAATTGTTGATTTTCATCAGCAAATGACAATTACTTTTGTGATACAACATTATGTTTTCAACGAGGAACCTATATACTTACAAATCTAATTGTTTGGCATTGCCTTTTATATTATCTTATGCAGTTCACATCCTACAGTATAGCCAAGCACTAAATGATGTAGATGTTAACTTAAAATACATATCTTACAGGGAGTTGATACTCTGTTTCAGACAAACGTCTCCCGCCTTTGATTGCAAAATGTGCACACCCTGGATACTTGCCTTTGCGAACATACAAATCCAGATACATGCATCCCAGATCCCCCTGCAAACATTAAATTATGTGATCACATAATAAGAACATATATGGGACGAAAACATGCAATACATATAGAACTCGGAATTCTAGTTATGAAATATTGTTTCAGTATAACATACCAAATTGATTCTTGAAATACAGTAATACTTGAACATACCAAAATTGCAACACGAACCAGAACCATTGAACATTCAACATAGTAACATACCCAATACTATAGTAACATTCAAAAATCAAAATTACAATGAGTACCCAGTGCGGGGACATCCCCGGGACGATTACTTGGAGTACCCAAGTCCCCCTGACGTCCCAGGACGTCTAGGAGTCCCCAAGCACCCAAGCGGTGCGGCCGAGGTGCGGCGATGCTTGGGTGGTGGCGAGGGTACTTGGGTACTCCAAGTACCCGTCCCAGGGATGTCCTCGCAACGGGTACTCCTAGGTTTTGGGCCGGGTGCATGTCCCCGGGTTTCACTACCCATAATAGTACTTTACTCAAATGGTTCATGACCTCATTCTTAAAGGGATGCTTTTGAATATGGATTTTACACTGCATATCAAGAAAGGGTAAAATATAGACCTGGTTTCCTTAATTGGGGAATTACACAATCTTGCAAATTTGAATTCAACAATAGATATGCAATTTATCTCCTCCTTGCTTGATGACATCTAGATAATAGTGCCATAAATTTGGCACAAGCTAACCAACATCAAATATGCCACAAAATGCTCTGACATCAATGACAATAATCCATCATCTAGTTGTACCCAAATAACCTTGGGAGAACATAATTACAGACTTTATATGCAAACTGCCAAACGCCATGAAGGATAATGCTTATTTATGATTGTGGACTGTTTCAGCAAGATGTATATGTTAATAGTGAGTCGGAAGCCTAAATCTAGACAAAAAAGTACATAGAATATTTTAAGCCATGTGCAGGTTCACTTGAGATTGCTAATACCCTTCTAAGAAAAAATTCAAAAAAATGTTGTAGGATAGACACAGTTGTGGAGACCAACTACTTCGAACAAACAGATTGTGGCTAAACCAAAAAGTAAACATTTGCTGGGAGCGTATAATCTAAATATTCAATAAACCCACAACATGTGATATTTGATAGCCCAGTGTGATCTCAATACTCTTTGATATACTAACCAATTGCGGATCCTGTGATTTTGGAGGAAATCAATACAGAGACAGTTCCTTGAGATTGTATCCATAAATGGTGAAATCAGAAATGTTCACGATTACGTGAATTTTAGTACCATCAAAATAAATAAAACAAAGAACAGCTGGATTTTATGCCCCCTATGCAGAACTCAAGCAGCTCAAGGCAGAATAAGAAGCCTCTTCAGGTTTACCATCACTTGGAGCTCCCATTCATCCGAGGACATCCTATTCTTCACCTCGTCCTTCCACTTCTTAAGCTTTTCTTAATTTTTGCTGTTATTGTCTGAAGCAACTCTAACCTTTCTAACAATAAGGTTAAAATAGACTGTTGGAAGAAATGATAGTTTGTTTTTTAAGCCAATGTTGCTATGTTGATTCTTGTGAGCATTTTGTAGTGATGTAACAGCTTGTGGTTCAGTTGTTAGTTATTGTGTTAACTAGGAAGTGAATAAACACAAATCTTATCATTCGAACAGCAAGTTTTATGTAGGGTTAGGGGTATTGTACATCAAACTCTCCCTACACCAAGAAACTGTATTGAACACCACATATTTATGATACCTTTAATCATTCTATATTTTGTACAATTACTTCAGATACTATTGCAATTAATGCTCTTTGGTATTATAGGATTAATTAATAAACACACTTAAGCAATACTGATATTATATAGATTATCTTATTGTCAAGATCCAAGTTATCATCAAAAGAATTGTTTATCAAATACTTTCATTTTATAAGATCCGATGATAGCCACAAAATCACAGCATAACACACAATTACATGATTTGAATATTTTTAAAGATTCAGGTAAAATTCTTACCTCTATTGGATGATGAAGTATCAACTTCTGCACATCAGGATGCCAAGACTCTCCTGGAGCCATGGGTACACGATCAAATGATGCACCAAACAAAGACCTTACAACTATGTTAAGACCTTCTAAGCACTGTGAGAGAGGAAAATACGATGCAATTACCTGTAGATCAAGAAAGAAGAATTTAGTCATGATCAATGGAAAGGGATACCCAAAATAACTTCAAACCAAATTATACTGCTAAAAAATCATCTTTAATGCATCAAATATGGATACAAAACCACTGCTCTTCATTACAACTGCACTATTAATACATTGTGCATTCAAAGATCCTTTGAGTAATCAAGAAGAATGAGAAATGAACTTACAGCAGATTCCAAATTGCAGGCAGAAGATTTCATCATGCCAGTGTAATAGGCTTCATCCCAGGGTTCAACACTTCCGTCAACATTATTGGAGACTTGTTTCTTATATTCACTGATTGATTGAAGCTCCTAATCAATTACATAGACAAAGCCATTATTTAGTTCCATGCTGATTGAAAGGACAAAACTGAATGTCACTATCGCCGATCCTTTCAATCCATGTTGTTTAATGGATAAGTGAAGAATTACATACACAACAATGAATACATTGATGTAATGATCATACAACTTTATTGTTTATATTGTCAACAAAATAAACAATTCAGAATCAATGAGCAAAATTTTCAATTTTTAAAATCACTATTTTTTACAACATATTGTCATATACCAATAATCACATCGACTAATAAGCTAGCAGTAATTTGGAGAAATAATAATCTTTTTATATAGCAAAAGAATACATTTTGTGAAGCACAATTTTTTCATGTTTCTCTGAAGGGTTCCTTATTCCTGAAATGTCCCTTCCTTAGACTGATCACCAAATGGCAAATGATTGACCTATTATCCGAGTTCCCGTAGATCAATAGTATGGATAGGGGACTCAGTTAAAGGTTCATGGAACTTTGCAGGGGCTTTGTGAGACATCTTGAGCGGTTTGGGACAATTTCAAAGATTTTAGGAGAGATCCCTAATTTTTAGGGATTGAATGGGAGTTTATTGGAACACATCAAAAGACCTCCACGATCATTCAGGAGACCTTGGTTCAAATTCCCACTTTTTACGAAGGATGCCTATTTTTCAGGAGGAACTGTCAATTAGCCTACGGGACTCAACCATCATAAGTGATCAGGTGGCTTCAGTCAGACTCCAGTTGTGAGTCTAGATGAGCATTTTATGAATAAATTGAGAAATATTTAAATATTTCCTAAGTTGGGATTAAATAAATTAATAATAAAGTGAGTATTATAATCACTTTATATTATAAAGAATTATAACAAGACCTTGGCCCATTTCCCTAGGAATTGATGGTTATAAGTTATTTTTAAGATGGGCCCACTTTTATATTGATAAAATAAGGCCTTCTGGCTCGAATCCCTAGGAGGGAGATTTAATAGATTAAAATGAAATAAAGTTCATTGTGGAAATGGGGAAAACCCTATCAGGGTTCGATCAGCTTAGAGGAAGAATAAAATAGTGAATCGGGAGTCAATTCTCATTCTATTCAAGTTATTTTCTACATCAGCAATTGTAGTTTTGGGAGCTGGAGCTAATTGCGGCAACAGGTCTGATTCTTTGAGGATGAAAACCATTGTTGAAGAGTAAATTGGAGGAAACCCTAATTTATGATTAATTAACATCTACACAAGGTCTTCATCTGGGCATTCTTGAGGCATTTCAGAATTGTATTTGCAGATCAGATTGAGAAGAGCAAATATTGTTTATGATATTAGCGGATCAGAGAAAACACAGGAGAAATATAGTGTTGACAAGCAATCATTCATAGCCGTACCACTTCCTAGAAGCCTCTTAGGTTGGCGTGAGGGTTTGAAAGCCAATTCTGGGCAGAAATTTGCATCATACAGTTGCAGACCTGATACCTACAGCACTGAACCAGACATCATCAGTCATTAAAGGGTGAGCCATACAGCTGTAGGGAATCACTAACACCTTTGTCGGAGAAGAAACTTATTAGCAGCAGACTGCTTGGGGTAGATTTAATTCAGTAATTATAGATCAGAACGTTTAACAGCAATTTGTATCACTTCTCGAGGCAGCAGACTTGGCCATACTTCTCGAGGATGCAAATACTTCATTCCATGGTAGATGTCTAGGTCTAGAAATCACATTCAGGGCAGATCAGACTTAGAAAATGCTTCAGATTATTCCAATTTCTATCAGCAACTTCCAGATTAGGTGTGGGAAGATTCATCTACAGCAATTTCATTGTTGTTGATGTCTGCAAGAACTTGTACAGGCCGGGTACGATTTATATAGTGTTCGATTGGTGAAATAAAAAACCCAGATTTGTCTCATTTCAGTGTGTAATTTATTTGAAGTTATTTAGTTTCAGTCTTCCAGTCATTTCTTGCATCTTGCATTTCATTTTATCCAAAAAAATCAGAAAACAAAAAAAAATCATATATTGCAAAAAAGATCAATAAACTAGACTTCATTCACTATAAGCTGGCAAAAGATAAGTTTTCAGACAAACTTCAGTTAATTTCCATAGAAATCAGGTTGGGTATCTTTCAATCCCCCACACATTCCAGGCAGGATCTGCTTTGATTTGGCATCAGCAATATTCTAATCCTCCTAACTAACAACACAAATTACCAGATCAAACACCCATTACAAGGTTTTCCTCCAACTCCAAGCTTCAACAATTTTGATTTCTAAGAGATCAAGAGGGAATACAATGCTTCCACCTATGATTGTCAATCCTTGTTCCTTGGCCATTATTCAGCACTAGCTCTCTTGTGATTGAGGATGATGATGTTTTTGGTACTTCTACACCAAACCTTGTTAAAGATATGTGACAGCATTGGTTTAAACTTTAATCAATAGATCCCTCCCTCATATGCCTATTAGTACTAAAATTTAGGCCATATAGTTTGGGAATTAACTATTTTACGTTGACCTACTTCTATCATTTTCAAACATTGACAAAATTAACTTAGTTATAGATTTGGTTTGACATAATATTAAATATTGCTATTAAAAGAGTCAATAAACATAAACGCACTATCACTTAAATAAACATAAACATGTCAAGAAAAAAATGGAATATTTTTATTCATTTAAAAAGTGAAGGCATATGAAATCTAAATAATTCTGAAATGCATGAGCATTGTCGATATGTCTCATTATAACTGAAGCTATTAACAGAATACCGTAATGATATTTAGCAGCGAAATATATATATTCTATTGTATATAAATCAACACTTTTCAGTATTCAATACACAATACATGCTGACATCGAAAGATGTCTTTATTTGAATATTCTGTAATACTTTACAGCAACCATTCTCCAAGAGCGATATAAGCCTAAATATATACAAAACAATATCACCACTAAATGTGTGAATAAAAGGATGAGAACCCTACAGTGGGCATAGTTCAGTAACTCCAGTTGAATTTCATTTATTCTTTTATTTGATGTCCTAATGAGTTAACCATGTCAATAAGCAAAAAACTGAACTACACCTAGTCTAGATGTTTTAGTACCGAAGGAGAGCAATTGTTGTGCTAATGAAAGAGGCTCAAACCCAGCTAGCATTATGTCAATGAGGAATCACTCTATAATACAAAATGGCTCCAAATCAATGTGTCCATAGGAGTTGGGAGAACTGAGGACATATAAGGGCCTAATTAGCATTTAGATTGTAAATTGGCTAGAGAGAGCAAGGATTTATATCTCTGCTCCAATTTCGCAAGCCATCCTTATCCTCGTGATTCTCCTTAGCAATATATCAAAGACAGACAAGATGAACAACCTCATAAGCATACTGAGACCTTGTCCAACCTGACATTCAAAACTCTATTCATACCAATGGTTCCCACCTTCAATCCTTGGACATGTTGGAACAGAGGATGAATTCAAAAATCAAGGTAATCTAGAATGATAAATAGAATGTGCAGAATATGAAACAGCAGAATTATATAGTCTTGGCAGTACATTGCTCATAATGCATCAATTTGTAAGCTCTATAGATCAAAACATGTTGGTTATTCCAGAATTTAGGAGTTCAGGTAGCTTTGTTGACTTTGTCATCAAAGAATAGAATTTAGCTAATGCTCAATGATGATATACGTAAGAAAATCCTATAAATAGTCGTACAACAATGAGGATGACTTGTACTAGACAAACATGTAGCTTGAAATCTTGTGTATGAATACTACTGAACACTAATAAATAGACTATGATAGTATGGATCTGAGATACAGAAACCTCAAATGCCTCACCTCTGAGGAAAACTGTGAGGCAAAGCCTATATGCTACAAGCTTAGGTAGAGTACTTGATAGGCATAGACTAACAATAATGTGTCAGAACATCAAGATTTAGTCACATCATAAATCATTTTCTATAGTTGTTGGGGATAATTATTTGAATCCCCAATTCACAGTGGTGTATTCATTTCATGAAACTTGGAACATGAATTGAACAGTAACCTCGCTGATTACTCTGGATACACCTGCCGACCAAATTGGTCACTGTTGAGAGAGTTAAGGTTGACTACTGCGTGGTAACAATAGCACTCAATACAGTTCTGTTGATGTTTCCCTTCAGGTCTATTCTTGGATGAATGTATGTTGTACATGGTCAAAGTAGACAAAGGTCCCACTAAAAACTCACAAGAAATGCTCAAAATAATGGCAATTATATTATTCTTTTGATTTGCAAATACTAGATACTAGCTAAAAAAATTATCAAGATACTAGCATGTAGTGCTTGATATTTCTAGAAATTATATAACAATCACTGCCAACATTGTCCCCTCCCAACTACATCGATCACAAATTATAAACTTCCAGACACATTTTGTCGAGGTTATAATGTATGATATATACTCCCTTTTGCATCTTTGCATTTCCATGCCCAATAAAAACTTTTATACAATTTTTTGCAAGGTGAATTATCTGTTCATATGATTGCAGTATATATGTGAGAATTTTGAAGAATCACAGAAAAATGAGCTGTCTCTAAAGTTATATGAATATGTAAACTAATAGATAATATGATAAACTATGACAATCTAGAATTGACAAATATTGTAGGGTAGGTATGAAACATTGAAACTTTGCATCAACTATATGATTTTAAAATCACCTCATCTGCTTTCTTTTTCACAATATTGCTCATATCATGCAAAAATGATATTACAACATCCGGTGATGAAGCCATGGTTGAGGTAAGCGCAAATTCAGCATAAGTTTTATACCCCAAAATCTGCATACAGTTTAAGTTCAAAAAATCAATGACTACACAAAACAATATAATTCCTCAAAAGTAAAGAAATGAACTAACAATAAAACAGGGATTGCAGAGTTTGCAGTAAATCAGATGCTTTAAAAAATATAAATATGAGTTCAAACTAGTCAGTAATTGTATAAATTTCATTTCATTTTGTGTGCATGTGTGTCTGCATGCACAGATGTGTCTGTTGAAAAGTTTAGTACAGTCCATTTACTTGAAAAACAAAGCACAAACTGTTAGAATAAACAATGTTGCCAGGAGACCAAAACTGGTTTTAGTACGAGAAACTGGTACCGGTATGTGTATTTTTTAAAAATAGGAGATAGGTGTAGTTGGAGGTGCCATTCTTTTATATAATTTTTTAATTTTTAAACATTAAAACTGAATACATTAGTATCACAAAATAGAATCACATATGTTGTTAATCTCCTAGATTCCAAGATGTCTCAGGCACATGAGACGCATCCCAAGGGGTCGCAGACATGTCTCCCTGCAACAATCGAAATAAATAAATATTAAATACAAAATCATTCTAAAAGCAATAACAATAATAATTAACCTTATTAGAATTGTTAATAGCATAGGAATTTTTGGGTGGTTGATTGGTTCTCTCTTTTAACTATCTGTTGTAAATATAATTAGATTGTTGTCGATAGCTAATATATCTCATATAGCTTCGGTATATAATTTTAAGCAGATAGAGTAGCTTGGTTCATGCAGTAAGACTTCACATAATTATGGCATATGTTTGAACTCTATGATATTGTGAATATATAAAACTTATATCAGTTAAGATAGTATCCTTTGATTTTGACATGTTATATTATACAGAATTTTTTAAGTGAACTGTGTTTCCATTTTGAAATGGGGAGATATTAAGGATAATTTTGGATTGCTTTTAAATTAGCGGTAATTTTGAAATGGGCAATGTTGGAATTTTTGAAAAAAGGGAAGAACATCCTGAAGTTTGTGGTTTCCTAGCAAAAGAAAATGATATATAAATTTTAC
This sequence comes from Thuja plicata, assembly GCA_018584345.1. Lineage (NCBI taxonomy): Eukaryota > Viridiplantae > Streptophyta > Pinopsida > Cupressales > Cupressaceae > Thuja > Thuja plicata. The sequence continues at coordinate 3,988,297 of MU228022.1, forward strand.
AGATAATTATGGGAATGGTATGTTTTTCGTTTCTGTTACATTGAATGGTGTCTCATGGTAGAATAAAGATCAGCTAATAACGTTTCTTAAGAATAAACTGGATAATAGAGACTTAATAAGTGTTTGAGGGACACAAAAGTTGAGACTGGTATGGTCTGTATTGTTAAAACTTAAAAATAACCTCCTCTGTTTTCAAGTTTTATGGTATTGATTATGTTTAAAAGATGATTTGTAAAAAAGATTGAAGGGGATCACAGGTAAACAATTCTGAAACAGCATATCTCTTTGAAAGGAATCTGTTTTCATCTCCCATCTTTGTTCATAACATATATGCAAAAGCCACAATGCTAATAAATGGTTTGGATAACATGATTTTACTGAATATTAATTGGATATGTTATTCTGAAAATGAAGGATTTTCTCTGTTTTAGATAATGAAAACCATCATAGTAGCAAGTAATGGCTCACACAGAGGCTAAACTAATGTATGTAGAATTGTCATTTGGCATAGTCTCGTTTCCGAACACGTTTAGCTCAAGAAAGTTTGTAAGTTTAATCTGACCTAGATTGAATCTAATGCTGAAGGAAAACAGTATGACTCGGTAAGTATCTAAGTGTACAGGATAAGAATTAATTTGGTGATAAAGAAACACAGATCCAAAGGAATTCTATATACATGACAAGAAGATCTGAAAAAAATAGGGAGTACTGATATGCACAGGGACATTTAAATAGCAAATTGTTTAATCTACACAGGTATAGTAGACAGGTAAGTTAAAGTTAAAATTGAAAATGGAATGTTGAATCTGATAAAATAGGAAACTGACAATTTCAGCTTAGGCCTTTTATTTAGAAAAAATTGAAAAAAAGTCTTTGCTCATTGCTTTGCCAATTTTATAATGGTATCAGAGTGAATTCATGATCCTGAACCATAAGAAGAAACCATGATTTCATAGTTTGTTTTGTATGGGTCGAGGTAATCCGAAGTGCAGATTCGCATAAAGGGAACCAAATGCATAAATAAAATCACTAAAGGAATAAATGTTTTAACTACCTAAAAGACACCACCAACATTGATAGCTTCCCCATCTGATCAGTCTAACCTAAGAAGATGCTGACAGCATGAGAAGAAAATGAAAAAATGCTGCCTGTGGAAACTTCAACACAAATACTGTAAAGTAGAATAGCCAAAAACTCCTCAGTCCATCTCGTGTGTGCGTATTCCCATACCAAATTTGCATATGCATCTGATACGGCCCAGATACACGTCATATACTATATACCCATGTGTGTCCAAAAAACCTTGATTTCCCAACAATGCCGAAAACTATGTGATTTAATTTTTTTTTTTTGAATTTGACATAAATCTTCCCAATTTAATTTAAATAAACTTCATTCATGCAACTTTTTAAAGAAAAACGGTAAAAACAAAACCCACACCCAATGAAAAAGACAAATAACTTGTTTTTCTATTTCAGCGACCCATTTTTTGCGGTTATCTTCCAATGCATCTGTTGAAAAGCACACAAAAAATAGTGATGGGGGTGGGGGATGTTGAACCAGTATTTTAAACTTCTAAAAATTTGATCACATGAAACCATATAAAAGATAGAGAAGGCAGCCATCAAAACACAAAAACCGAATTTCATATGGAAAACCCTTTTCAGGTTAAAAACCACGGCACACAATAGCTTTCATTAACGAAATGGACACCAACCTAGATTACATAAGTGAGCACCAACTCTCCTCAAAGCACCAACTCTGATCACCTGAGGCACCTATTAGAATAATATCTTATAATATCTTTATTATTCCTTATTTAATGGTCAGGATTGTAGATTCTGTAAATATTAGATAATTTCTAATTCTACAATTGTTTCATAATAGAAACATCATCTTAGTACAACTATAAAAGAAAGCTTGTTGATTCCATTAATTCATTCAATATTTTACCAATTACTTTCATAATATGGTATTAGAGAAAATCTTAAAAAAATCAAAAAATTTATAATTTCCTTTTCGAAAATTTTCCCTAAAACTTTTCAACAATTATTTTTTTCTTTTTCCTGGGTTTGTTCGAAATGTTTTTTTTGCAAACAAGATTTTCTCCAGCTCACGACCTAGGAAGAACACGTTTTCATGTTTCTTCTTCGGATTCATCATAGTTTTTACCTGGCTTTCAATGCACTTTCTTTTTGCGTTTTTTGGATGCGTCGAGATTTTCTTCATTTTTTGTTTGTCATTACCAGTCCTGACTTTCTTTGGCGCTTGATGCAAATTTATTCACGTTTTTTGTGAGCTTTCTCAGCGATGGCAACCTAGGTGTTTCCGTGTAGGGTTTACAGCAGGATTTCTTTCCTTAGACCCAGGTGTTTTTTTCATAACCCTATTTTCTCTACACGACGGAGCTCGACGGGATTTTCTACCCACGTTTTCTGCATACCTACAACTAGTGCCAGAATATTTATGCACATAGTGTATGCTGGAGACAGTTGCGGCTAGGGCTTTTGGTTTGGAAGCATTTTATGAGATAATCTTCAAGTTTTTTTGGCACTTGGTTTCAGCCGGCTAGGGTTTTTTGCAAAACCCCTTGTTTTTTGATCGGATTGATATTTTACCTACATTCTATGTTTTTCGCAAAGATTTCTAGGTCCTCGTCAAATTTTTTCGAGTCCATAAAAAATCTGTACATTGGGATTTGTGGCAATAATACTTCATCTTTCTTGAAGTTTGTACCCAATTTTCCTTTCTCTTTGCATTGGGATATGTGCCTTGGTTTTTGCACTATTTTTTTGCCTCTTTAGAATTTCTCATTTTTCGTGCCTTGGAAAATGTGCAAATGGCGTCTTTGACCAGCATAATGTTGGAAGGCAATCAACGATTCAACAACAAGAATTACAACACATGGAAGCAGAGGATGATCGCTATCTTCAAGGATCATTGCCTTGATGAGCTTGTTTTGGGCAGACAGTCTTGTCCTCCTGAAGGTGGACAAGATCAGGATATGTTTGACGAGTGCAAATGAGAAGTGTTCATGCTTATCAAGCTTTAACTTACTGATGATCAGCTGCCACAAGTGCCATTCAACAAGACAACTACAGAGATCTGGACTATTCTCAAGGAACTCCATGAGACATCAGATAATCGTTATGCATTCTTTCAGAAGAACCAACTATTTTCTATCATGATGGATGAGTGTATGTCCTTACAGATGCATCTGACAAAGAATAAGCACATCAGAGATCAACTTGAGGCCATTGGTCGAAAAATGGATGAAGAGGATATGGTAGTCATAACTCTGAAAAGTCTTGAGCACTTCATAGAAACGCTCAACATTAATGCAGCTAATGTTGACTAAAAGTTTTCTGACTTATGCACCAAACTTCTGCAGCAAGATCATTGGTAACAACAGTTTGGTAGCAATGCAACTTCATCCTCGAAACAAGCCTTTGCACACAAATCCTTTCACAAGAATAAAGGCAAAGCTCAATCCTCTCAGCAGAAAGGCTCCAGTTAGCCTTAGGATAGCACAAAGAAGAAGATTGTTCAGTGTAACTACTGTCGTAAATTTGGTAACCTGATAATAGAGTATTGAAGTCGGGTTACTTCTGAACAGAGGAAGCAAGGAGTGTCTCAACCTAAGGCCAATATTGCAGAGTTTACAAAGAGGCTTATTAACCATTTTGACAAGGATCCTGAGCTGAATTTCAAGGAGTTGGCACAACTTAAACAGTAGGGTTCAGTGGAGTCATATATTGCAGATTTTCAAAAAAATTCGGTTACAATGACTAATATTACAGAAAGAAGAAAGGTAGCACTCTTTGTGAATGGTTTGATGGAACCTTAAAGGTGATGGGTTAAAAGCTTTATACCCATCAAATTTGCGGGAGGCAATCAAAAGAGCAAGGGAGATGGAAGCTTCTACTTCAAGGAGTGAATTTCAGTCAAGAACCCTAAACCACAAAAAGGAAAACGATAAAAAACATTCACATTGAGATTCATATCAGAATAAGAAATTGCAGCCCAAACTTGATAATGATCAACTTAAAGAGGTTAGGAAGAAGAAATTGTGTTTCCAATGCAGAGAACCTTGGGACCCAACGCGTAAATGTTCTATCAAGGCTAAAGCAAATAAACTTGAATACTTAACAGCCCCTGAATCAAGTTCTGAAAATTCTAGACAGCAAACTAAATCAGACTAGTGAAGAGGATACTTCATCAGAAGAGTCGGAAAGGGAACAAGTCAAACATAGTGTCATGGCACAATTAACCAATTTGCAGAAAATAGGATTTTTCAGAATCAGAGGTGTGTTATGTAGGCAGTGTATAGTCACTCTTATTGACACAGGTGCAACACATAATTTTATTGATGAAGGTGTTGTAGCATGAAGAGGTTTGAAGAGAGAAGAATGTGAAGGATTTAGAGTAATGGTTGTTGATGGTTTCACTCTTACATGCACCGGGACGATACCAGATTTATGTATTCAATTGGTTGAGTATGAGTAGAGAAATGACTTCTACATGGTTAGCATTGGTGATACAAATGCAGTGCTTGGAATTCAGTGCGCATGTTCACCTAGTGAGTTCAGGATGAACTTACAAACTATGGAAATGATATTTGAGATTGGTGGGAGAAAAAAATTTCTTAGAGGAATGACAAATGGAGGTCCAAAGGTGGTATCCTTTAAAATAATGGAAAGATTGATGAGGTATGACCAAGTGGAATGGATAGTTGAATGCATTATCATGCCTTCCGATTTAGGACAGCAAAAGAGACGTTATCAGCCAAATGTTGAGGTTTTGTTGAACAACTATAGCAAGGTGTTTAGTGATATCCCACATGGAGTTCCACCAGATAGAGGTATTGAGCACATTATATAAATTGAGGAAGGTGCTAAACTAGTCATAACTACTACTTACAGACAACCCCAAAGACATAAAGATGAATTTGAAAAGGCAACTAATGAGTTGTTGGAAATGGGTCACATAAGACCAAGTAAGAGTCCTTTGGCCTCTTCAGTAGTTTTGGTTAAAAAGAAAGATGGGGCAATGCGAATGTGTATTGATTACAGGGCAGTAAATAACAAAAATATTAAAAATAGATACCCACTTCCACGTATTGATGAATTGATTGATGAGCTCCATGGTGCTTGCGACTTTGCGACGATTGATTAGAGATGTCGTTTCAGTCATTATGAGTTTTTAGTCATGCCATTTTGGTTAACTAATGCACCAGCTACTTTTCAATCTTGTATGAACAGGGTATTTAACAAGCAGCTATGTAAGTTTGTCCTTATATTTTTTGATGACATTTAATAAGCAGCTACTTATAGAACTTGCTGATTCTGGGCTTGTTGGATGTTTTCCATCAGAGATTTCATGATATCTTGACTCTGCTGCAAAAGATCCTTGGCTTTGGGTACTCTACTATCTCCAAACAATAAGTCCATCAACTGACTTGTGAATCATGATATAGACTTGAAGACTTCAATATCACCAGTCAAGCTCTTCACTCAAGAATGATTGAATAAACAGATGGACAATTTGTAGAGTAGAGGAATCTCATTGACTTATGAGTCGATGAAAGAGAAAAAGGAGCCTGAAGAACTAGCTTCTTTCATGTGTTTGCCCCGTAAGGTCAACGTTCAGAAAATAACAGAATGCAAGTAAAATAAATTAGTAAGTATTGCACAATATATAAAGAACTGACATATGTATATTCATTGATCACAGAATTATTACAATGTATCTCCAAACAGCATACCAACACTCTAACATCACATACCATCCCTCAAAGACAAGTATAATGATATATATAAGGGTGTCGAGTGCCAAATGTCGGCTTCCGTCGGCCAACCACAAACCTCTCGACAACAACTACTCATTATCCCGACAACATAATGTACTAATAAGTATATCAAAAGGGCAGATATCTAGAAGGTTCGGTTTATTAGAATGTTAGTATATAGAAAGGGAACACATTTTTGCAGAGACAAGGAATCTTCCCATCGAGAAAAATGGCTTTAGACGCTTTGAAAATCATGAACCTGAACTCTTATCTCTTGTGCAGTGAAAACTAAGAGGCCTAGAAAACCAAGGTTCAAACTTGTTGATGTTAGTTTTGTACCACTACATAACATATAGGATTAAACACTTGATACAGGATATCAAACACTCAACCCTCTCTTGAAAAGTAAATACTCATGAAGGACATGAGGAAATACTCCAAGGTTCTTTACACCTGTGGATCCTAACTCAGTTATAATGATGTGATTTGCTGGTAATCACGTCGGCGGGCTTACGTTGTTCCTTCAAAGATATTGGACTCTGGCTATGATGACGATGAAATTTAGCTTTTCAATGTATATTCCCTTGATTCCTCCTCCTTAACTTATATCACTTCCAACTTCACTCATCAAACTCTCACTACTAAGCTACTCACTGCCTTACTACTACTCCTATGGATGAAGAAA
>MU228022.1:4000350-4062500 GCA_018584345.1 Thuja plicata
GATTTTCTTATTCTATATAGTGTATTTCATCTCCTTTTTGTTGAGAGTCGCCGGAGACGACTTTCTTTTTTGGGGGGGATGATGTTAGCCGTAAAGTTGTGTTACCGTCGGATGTTAGTTGCCGACGAAGGTAAAGTTGTGTTACCGTCGGATGTTAGCTGCCGAGGTTAGTTAGTTGCCGACGGTTGAGAAGGGTGACGACGTTTGGTTGCACCTCTTCGGATTGTATATGAATATTGTACTTGCTCATTGGAAAACATTATTACTGTAACCTTTGGGAATGATTAATGAAAAGTATTTATTATTCTATGATAGATTCTGTGTTTATTATATTTCCTGTACTATGTCTGTGCAATACTAAGTTTATCCGTGACGGTAAACAGGCTCTTTACAGAGGTATCAGAGCGGTTTGCGGACATGCTGTTGGGGTGGAATTCTTTGAGCTTAATCGTTTGACTTCAGTGATCAGCCCTTTAGTTATTTTTGTAGTCATGGACAAACATAAGAAATCTAGAAAACAAGGAAACTAGTTAGACAATATGTCTCTTCTTAGACAGCAGACAAATAGCAAGATGAAAAACATGGAGAGACTGAGGCAAAGTCACGAAAGACTTAATGCAATACTTTCGAATCCGGCAACTGTCGATAAGGCGACAAATTATTTGGTTTCTTTGTTCAATAGATCCTCTTCACAGGGAAGATATGAGCAAAGAAATGAGTTTAATATAGGCGAGACATCCATAAATCTCCATGAGGAGTTTTCAACAGCTGCGGATTATGGTGGAGATGTTCCTGTACTAGTGGATTAGCTACTAGTCCTATTGGCACACCTGAGAGTGGATATTCTTTGCAGCGACATGTGGATGCGCCTGTCTTGTTGGCAGGTAGTGGTATAGAATTTCAGCATCCTAAGCCAATCAGAGTTAGTGACACGAATCAGGCTGATGACATGTCCGCTGCCATTGATGGCAGTTTTGCATCAGTTGGTAGTAGTATCAACGATACAGGGTCTGATTTTCCAGACAGCAGTCCTTTATGTGAGCCTGTCGATGATGTTGTGGATAGTAATAGAGTAGAGGATTTTGTAGATACCAATACAGATTCTGACACCTTGGATGATGGTGTTATTTTCAAGGACTACGCGGAGTATTTGAGCTCTGACAGCTCTCATGTTTATGACAGTTGTGTTAGCCGTAGAACTTACTTTATGTTGTGTTAGTTATATTATGTGTAGCTGATGGTACTTAGTTACTACCGCACAGTGGTGGGGAATTGGTGGTGACGTTTGGTCACACCCCTTCAGGTTTTATATAAGCAATGTACTTTCTCTTCGGAAAGATATGATAGAGGAGAGTGACTATTGTAAATGTACTCATGTTACGAATGATTAATAAAGATTACGGTATTCTCTGATCTATCTTATGTATTTGTATTTCCGTACAACATCTATGCATCAGTAAACTAGGTTACCCCAGCGGGTAAACATTTGGCACCGCTGCCTAGATGTACTTGGGAAGGAAAAATAAAATAAATTGATGTGTTGATTATTGCCCTGTGGAGAAGTGAGCAAAGAGTTCATGCCCAATCAATTGAATAAAAATAGAAAGAAGGAACTCGAGGAGGAACAAGCTGATAGAAAAGCCGTACTCGCACAACAGCAAGCTGAGCGAAGGGGGAGATACACAAGACCCGCCGAAGGACTACCGAAGGGAGTAAGTGAAGGCGAGGGTTTGGAGGTATCTGACCGGGAGGCTAGGAGAAGTGACGAGGACTACCTAGAGGAAACAAGGAGCTTGTTCGGGTCCTTGACCTTAACCCCACGGACGGAAGCAAGAGAAGTCCGAAGGAAGGAAAAAGAGGAAGCCGCACAGAGGAAGCTGCACGGAGGGAGGCTCAAGATACCACTGCTGCCGCGAGTATTGAAGTGGCCGAGGGGCATGGGTATCACAGTAGCCCACCAGGCCTGGACAATTCCAGTAGTTCGGGGACATCAAGTGGTACGCTAACAAACAATCCTGAGGTACCGACACCGACAGTACCATCCCAGCCTGTAACACAACCGGTGCTGCAAACACAGTCGGCGCCTAGAAAAGTAAGCATGGCGACCAACAAGGAGAAGAAGCCAAAATTCCACAGAGATGGAAAGGAAGATCCAGCTTGAAGAAAAGATGGTTCGTGGAGGGCCTGAAATCGAACCTACGGAGGAAAATGAAGATAGTGCCCCCCACCTCATACGAAGATGCCTATAACCTGGCGATGGACTTGGAGAGCGAATAGAAGACCTCCAAGACGAAAAGAAGCAAGTCTTCTTCCGACGAAGATGACACTGCGGACGATGACAGTCGCAGTTATGGCGAGTCAAAGAAAAAAGTCATGGCCCTCCAAAAGGACATGGAGAGAATGATAAAGGAGTTGAAGACCAAGAAAGGGGGTACCAGCAAGGGAGAAGATGACATGTGTACAGACTGCAAGGAGAGCGACCATATGAAGGGGTCGTGTCCAAAAAATGCATTGTGTGACATTTTCCAGATCATGGGCCATTCCACCAAGGAATGCCCATACAACATGAAAGTGAGGAATCAACAAGTGCTATTTACCCAAGAGCAACCATCTACATCGGGCGAGTACGGAGGCAACCAACGCGGTGGCGGAAGGGGCAGTAACGACAACACCAACACCAACACAAGGAGTCGAATACAATATGACTCCAAGGGTCAGTCGGTGATCCAGTGTCGAGCTTGCAATCAATGGGGCCACTTTGCAAAGGATTGCGACAAGGGCGACACCTCGCAGAAGCTATGCCGCTAGTGTTGTCCTAGCAACAACAAGGATGCCAACTTCCCGAAATCTGGCATTAATTGGCTAGACATAGATGGAAGCACGAGTACGGTACTGACCGTCACCTGAGGGCAAGCAAAGCAAGCCACATATCCAGACCCTCGAACAGAAAAACAATGGGCACGGGAGGCTAAGGAAGAAATAGAGAAGGCGATGAAGGCAAAAAAAGAAACATGGGAGATGGCCACCACCTCAGACCGGAGGGAGGCAAAAAAAAACATTCTAAGACAACTGTTACATTTAGAGGTACCGGTGAAACTCCAAGACCTCCTTCACACCATGCCTCACTTGGGAATGACACTGTTGGGGAACTTGGCCGCGCAGCCAAATACTACACGTATGAACATCCCCGGAGGGTCTGCAATTGACCCGATGATACTTGTTGTAAACAATGGGAGGTACCCGGCAGTCGTCGACATGGGTATCCTTGGCACCACTCTCACAGACACCATTGTAGATGGTGGGTCCAAAGTAAATGTACTTTTGGAGGAGACATGGAAAAAGTTGGGGAAACCCACGCTATGGCCTCCAACCTTCAACTTGTTGGGAGTGGACCAGCACGGCATCAAACCCATCAGAACCCTCATGGCTCAATGCGTAATGATTGGGACACAGCTCTTCGTACTCGACTTTGTGGTGATCCCACTAAAGAAAAAGGGGTACGAGGCTATTTTGGGACGAGGGTGGTTCACCTCGGCGAAGGTGAACCACAACTGGAAGCGGAACACACTCACCATGGAGACTGTCAAGAGGAAGTACTTGATTGATCTCCGCACGCAAATGGTGAGCGAGGAGTTAGCATCTTCGAACTCAGAATCCGAAGGAGAGCAATTGGGAGAAGACGGAGGGCAAAGAAGAATGGAGCCCAATGACGAAAGGGTGTTGGAGTTGGAAGAATGTTCTTGGGATGATGGAGATTCAATGAATGGCCTCTTTCATTGGCAAATGGAAGATTTTGAGTTCTTCACACCATCTTGTAACATGCTAAGCATTAGGGAGGAGGAAGCCACCCCTGCACACCAGTTTACGAAGGAAGAACCCATCAAATACCAGGAGGTAAAATCAAAGGGGAAAAACCTCGGTGACAACGCTCGTGTCGACGACGATTGCAACCTCGTGGCAAGCAACTTAAATCAAGAAACCGTACGGCTCACTGTCGTACGGCAACCTAGAACTTAAAACACCGTACGGGCCCACAGAACGGCAAAGGAAAACAATAAAAGGGCGAAGGAATAGTTATAAGACCGTACAGCCTTATGGTTTATGCAGCCTGGACATTAGCAATCACCGTACGGCATATCAACCCCCACACAGCAGCATTATCGTACGGCAAGGGAAAAAGACCATGCGCAAGTAAAACACAGTACGGTATAGTACTGTACGGCTCGGTACGGATAAGGAAAAATGCATGAGAGCCATTTCAGGTCGTACGGCAATTGAGAGAACCGTACGACACGTTGCCGAAAAGTGGACACAAAGTGATCACCGTACGGACGGCACAAGCTGAAGGGATACAGACCGTACTATCACACGGCTATTCAGAGGGTAAAACGGGTGGAATTATTCCATCCACTTGCATTACAGTACGACGGTTGAAGAAGAGAGGAAGTCAGACAAGAAGGAAAGTGTCGGAAGAAAGCATCCCAAGCCGCACAGAGAAGTGATTCGTTGCTACCGTACGGAGCAAGGAAGAGGCAGCAAGCTCAGTGTCGTACGGCAGCCAGGCAGTTAGGGTTAGTTATTCATTTCGTATAAGGACACAAATAAAGAACAGTGAATAGCATGTGGCACCGACGGGAAGGACATTTGCACAGGCACCATAACGCAGTTAGCAGAGGAGAGAGGCAAGAAAACGGTGTCCCCCTCGACCCCGCCTGGGGCGCTGCCCCTCGACCGTACTGGGGGCATTGCCCCCAGACCCCCATTTTATTTTTGAGGCACACTACAACATAGAGTTTGGGGTACCCGCGCCGTCAGGGTAAGTGTTGGACTTGTTCCGCTCGGTGAGAAAGAAGTTTGAAGCCGACGGAGATGGATTTGGAGGTTGTGAACACACAACATTGAGCAGCTGAGACCCAGAGATGCTACAGACATTGATTGTTCACGCGCCAATGTTGGCGAGAGAGGTAGTAGTGGCGAGAGAGGTAGCAGGGTACTACGCTTTGAGGAGTACATCTTGGCTGGACATGAGGCTGTCGAGGTGGAGGCACAGAGAGCTCGGGAGGAGCTGGCCACCAGGTTGGAGGCAGTAGAACAAGACTTGCCTTAGTGTACCCAGTAGTTGCGTGTGGAGAAGGCAACATGGCTATTGAGGACAGAGTGGTTGGAGGCAATATCATTTGAGCAGCAGATTTGCAGCACTAGGTAGAGGCTGAGACTAAGCAACATGTTTTGATTCTTGTATGTGGTGGTTCCTCATTCCTATTTTGTTTCGGTCACGGACATTTTGTTGTCGTCCGGAGACAACTTTTCTTTAGGGGGGGATGATGTTAGCTATAGAACTTACTTTATGCTGTGTTAGTTATATTATGTGTAGCCGACGGTACTTAGTTACTACCGAACGGCGGTTGCGAATCGGTGGTGACATTTGGTCACACCCCTTCAGGTTTTATATAAGCAATGTACTTTCTCTTCGGAGAGATAAGATAGAGGAGAGTGACTATTGTAAATGTACTCGTGTTACGAATGATTAATAAAGATTATGGTATTCTCTGATCTATCTTATGTATTTGTACTTCTGTACAACATCTATGCATCAATAAACTAGGTTACCCCAGCAGGTAAACAAGTTGTTGCAATGTGGAGTCAGTACAGGAGACTGCAGTCTTTTCCTGTACTGAGGAGGCGAGCATGGAGTCACCCAGTGCTGACACTCAGGAGTGGAGTGGTACAGATGAGCCAGGTGGCATAGGTTCATGCCACAGTGTAGATGATTCACGTGATGACATAGAGTCATGTATGCAGCGAGAGATAGTAGAGGGGTCTCTGATAGACAATGTTGATACAAGCATTGCGGATACCTCTAATGTTGAGTGTGCGGATGATGGGTGTTGCAATGTCTGGTTTTTTATCTCAGACATTGGGTGTTGACTCAGAGTTGTCATCCGGTGGTGGTGGGTCCCAAGATCTTTTTCTACAGGGACTCACGGATGAGGATGGGGAAGCATGAGTGGCACTAGTTTGTTTCAGCCAGGGCTTCCACTCCTGTAGTTGAGGTGTTTGTAGAGGTACCAAATAGTGATACCTCGTTGGTGGCTATGTGCGAGTTTGATAGCGCACATGAGGAGAGGGTTTATGAGGTTACTTCTTCGTGACTCATGAGGATGACTCTACCTGCAGCAAGTCATGCTTGATTTATCAGACCCCGGGGGAGGACTCTGAGTTGTCAGTGAGTGAGGATGGGTCTCAGGATCTAGATTGTCATGTGGTTACGGAGGACGAGGTAGGTGAGGATTGTGATGAGTCAGTTTGAGCAGTAGCTTCCTCTGGGGTAGATGAGGAGTCCGATGTCAGTACTCAGTTTGTAGATGTGTACACGGATGTCAATACACAGAGATACAATGATCTTGAGGAGAGTTTGTTGGATACAGCTTCCTTTCATAGTATGGACAGTGCAGTTGAGATTGTACATAGGAGACCCGTTGTGCAAAGTCATCATAAGACTAGCCAGTTGAGAGTCGGTGAGAGAAACATTACTTCTACTCTTGACCATTTTGATGTCGCTCATCGGTTGTTGGTTGTTTAAGGTTGGGGTGCTCCTATGATAGATGAGCACGGTGGTAGCTACCTTTCCCTGAGAGAGATTCATTCCTTGCTGGAGGTTGTCAGGATATTCAGACAGAACTATTTACAGTTGGTAGCCGACTGATATCACCTAGTTGATTGGGGGAGTACAGCATATGAGGCATTGATGGACAAGGAGGAGGTGAGTGAGCTTACTCAGGAGCTCACAGCGACTTCTGTGGCCTTAGAAGGCACTTAGTTGGCTCTCCAAGAGTTGGGAACTACCGTAGAAGGATTCTCGTAAGGGAACTACTTTTATTAACACAAAACATATTGTTAGAGTAATAGTCTTATTTATTCGAGCCAAAACTCCTAATTATTTAATATTAATTTGACTATGTAATTAATATTAAATAATTAATTCCTTGATAATACAAATAACACTTCATTATTTGGGGACATGACAATTACATCCATCTTTGAGACAGATGCAGTAGATGCAAAGGAGGTGAGAGCATCAGTGGAGGACGACAATGAGACTTTTGTGGTATCAGGTTCTCCAGTTGTTATCACAATGACAGATGATACGGACCAGGTTGTTGAGAGACCTATGGTAGTTGGACTGAATTTATTGCCTAGTTGTGTACCAATCACTGACACTACTCCCTTTGATTCACAAGACATCGACATGGTATCATCTAGTCTGGAGACGAGCTCTCATGATGATTAGTTTCCCTCTGCCAGAAGCAAATCTATTTCTTCACCTCATACAGCCGATAACGATAGGAAGTTGGTAGGGTCGCAGGTTCAGAGAGATCAATTGTGGATTGGAGGGGAGCAGGTTGATGCTACTTATAATTTCTACTCCACGGAGTCGTTCATGGAATACTTGATTGAGAGTCCAGTTTTGCAGGAGGGACCTTTCCAGGCTTCAGAGGGTACACTCATCCGGGGTTCTTGCAATATTCAAATGTTACTGGGGAAGATTGTAGATACCTTGACTACAATGGTTCCTCATCGGGATTTTGTGCTTGGGTTTACTGAGAGGGTTATCCAGAATCCTGCCCAGCCAATTTTTCAGAGCTAGAGATTGGAGCCATCTTATGATTCGTGATTTGATTTTGATGAGCCTCTCACGGGGACTGGAGCCTTTCACCATGATTACCCAGTGAGGAGTGCTCATCACTTTTCTTTTGACCCGCCAGTTGAGGACTTGTTTGCGCGCCAGTATGGGTTGGCTCCAGGGTTATATCATCCTTTTTGGGATGGTTTTTCTCCATTTGCAGTTGATGGGGTTGGTTATTGCAAGTTAGTAGGAGGTGACTTGCAGGGTCAGTACATCCAGGATGGTTTTACAGTGGATGGATATCTGGATTACGGGAGTACACAGGGCAGATTGGCAGGGTGTGCAGGTAGCTCAGGTTTGTCAGATGATTTTGGATAGCCAATTTTCTTTGTTATGGATGGTTGTGAGTTTCATCTCTAATGGGATCTAGGTAGTGACAGGTTTGGCACTGCAGATTGTGTGGGTCACTATGGTTGGCATGGTACCAGTTTGTTTGGGTTGTCTTAGTGGATGGTGATTTCTTCACAGGAGTTTGCATGTGATCACAAGGACATTACTCCATTCTATCCTTCAGATCTGGGTGGACTTTTGTGTTTTGTTTTCTGAGATTGCTTTGGGACAAGCAATTTACAGAAGGGAAGACTGTAATGTCCCGTTTTTAGGCACATGGGATTAGCTTATTTCGGTGACCCTCGTAGGCTGATCGGGATGTTGGAGCGGGTCATGTGGCAGAGCGAATGGTCAGTTTCCACTCTGGAGGTCGGTGATGCCAAATTGCTCTTCGTTTGGATCAGAATGACAGACTTACTATTTATAGTAAGTGTGTGTTCTGGGTGATTGTCATGATTGCTACTTTTAGCAAGACGCCTATGCATTGCTCTCGATGGAGTTTTGGATTCATTTGCAAAGTTTCCAGTTTGAGGGACTTACTATTTATAGTAGGTCTATTTTTGGCAGTGTCTATTTGGCGCTGGGTGTCCTAGTGATAGACTTGGCAGAGTAGTTGTATTGGCTTGAGGAGTTTTATTGTTGAGGAGTTCGTAATTAATTGAGTTCACTTAATTATATTATAAGCTTATTTTATTAAGTCAAGTCATTAATTAATTATAATGACTTTATAATTAAATGCTAGGTCGTTTAATGAAGGAAAATATAATGAAGTATTATATTTCATTGGAAAGTATGCAAGTCCAATGTTTTATTGACATAATCATTCAAGTTATGCAAGGTGTCTTCATGAAGCTTAGGGTTCGATTTCTTGTGGAGAGATTATTTAAGGCATGGAAAAGAAATCAAATTCATTCATTGATTCATTGATTGTGTTATTCATGTTTTGGTTCGAATTGTGGAGACAAGGGTTTGGGAAAACTTGCTGATTGAATTGGGAATTCAATTCAGTGTTTTAATCACTTTGAACCGGTAAATGATTCCAGCGAATTGTGAATGGTTCGATGAATGGTCTTGAAGATTTCTTTGATGAAATTTGGGAGTGTTTAACGTAGCCGCAATGCTGGTTATTCTTATGACTTTGGTGAGGAGACTGTCGTATCCAATAAATGGCGTGAGATGTTTGCTGTCAGCCGCCATTGACTCTTCAACAAGCCACGGCCAGTTGCAGGAGATGTGGTAGAGGTGTCACTCATTTGCCAAGCCATTAATTGTCTTGTAAGAGTTGCGGCCAGATTCTTAATTATTTGGGAAAGGCTGGAAGTCGTCACCTTGGGTTTATTCAGCTACGGCCAGCACTGTTAATGTGCGCAGGAGAATTACAGGTTAAAACATGGTTAATTCGTTGTATTGAATGTAACATTTTATGTCAAATTTAGATGGTTTTATATTTGAATTCAATAAGAGAATTTCAGAGTTAGCAATTTTTTGTTTGCAGTAGTTATTTCAAATTTATTTGTTATTTGTATTGCAATTTCAAAATAAATAAAACTTTGCAAATTAAATCTGGGATAGAGCCAGGCAGGCTCTTTACAAAGCATCACGACAAGCATATGGGGAAATTGTGTCAGATGACTCTCTGGTACATATCATCTTGAGAGCAGTGCCCTCTACCTTTCAAGTGTTTATCACTTATTTAAATGTGACCAAGATGAGAGAACAAAAATGGTTATAAAACCTAAACACTTCAACTCCATACGGAAAAATTTCACTTGGTGATGATACATCCTACGAAGTGCAAGGTATAGGAGACATTTCTCTACAACTTAAGACACAAATATCAATTTATGAAGGTTATATACATCCTAGGCTCATGAGGATGGGATACCTACAAAAAGATGTGTTTTGGACTATGAACAGGAGTTGTTTAATGCGTAAGCAAGATGCAGTAAATACTTTTTCTTTCCACCAGTAAAGTGAAGCATAAAGGTGCTGTCCTTGCAGCTTGTAAAGCAGTTTGGTTGAGAAGGTTGCTGATTTCCTGGTTACTCAAATGGAAGCAACAGAGTTAATTGGCACAATTAAATTAACTAACAATCTAGTTCTCTACGCATACACAAAGCATGTTAAGGTACACCTTCATTATATTACTTGCAATCTTGCACAACTCAAGATCAGACAATCAATATCTTAGAAGATGACCAAACAAATTATCAAAAATTGTTACAGAAGTTTTCTCATTCATGACCATTAAAGGAGGGCATATAGTCATCTCAATTACAAGTTCGTACCGATTTGTTAGTCGACTGTTAGTAATTAACCACTTCAAAATCAGTTAACGAAGAACAGCTTAAATGTAATGCAGACTTAAACATAACTAAAGAAGTACTGCTTCCTCCTCTCTCTACATTCTCTTTTATTGACCTCTAATAAAAAATTACAGCCTTCGAGATTGAGATTAGGTTCAAAATAGGAAAACAAATATTAAAAACCAAGAATAAAGAGGAAGATTACCTGTGCAAGATCATGACGAGAAGCAATAAGCTTGTCCAAAACATTTAAATTGTCTTTGGGGACAGAATGACCAGTGATATATGCGTGTTTCCTGGTCTGCATAACAGACATTTTAAGGTTTTTAAACAGAAAACAGAGCATTACATATCGATACTGATATTACCAGTTACAACTCTTAGTGCTATGGTTATTCCACAGGAATCATTGAAAAGCAAAGACATATTTATGGATAATGAAGGAAAAAAATCCATAAATAAATGGATTTTCTGGAACAGGCATATTTTAAAAATTAAAGAATGTGCATACACGTAAATATATCAAATGGAATTTGACTATTTCTACAATGAGAAAAATTATTACAGAAGAATGTGCATACATACGATTATATCAAATGGAAGTGGATATTTCTGTCACTATTATAGAAAGAAAAAGGAAAAAAATGGATGGATATATAAAATTAGAAACGTAAGTTAAAATTATTTTCCAAAGTGCAGGCTTTATTACTAGAATTTTAAAGGTTAAAAGGAAAATGCATGATGATCCTACAGTCTTATCACAATAATATTCCCATTTACTGTTTGTACAGACTCCCAAAATATTATTAATACTATAATTCACATCGTCAGCACAAGATTCCAAGACCATGGTCCAGCTCTTCTATGTGCTTTTGTCACTATCATTTTAGGTTTGTATAATTTACTAAGCATAAACAAATTTCAATTTCATCTTCAATTTAAACAAAACTAAAGAATTTCAGAGGCCAGGCAAATGCTATAATATGTGATAGTTTTGGTACCTTAGTTGAAAAAGAGTCTACTACAAGTTCTCATGATTCTTAAACAAAATGTCCTAAAGAAAGGGAAATTCAATTCTAAGGACTGAGTATATAATTTATTAACAACAAAGTACACGATACCAATACAAACCATATTTTAAATCCTCGGCACTTATTAATCTAAAATAGATTCTCAGTACATCAATTGGGTGCTAAATCCCACCGGAGTTTTACCTTTAACTGGGTTTCCTCGACAACAAAGGATTGTGTTATTGTGTTGGCATTTACAGTGTTATCATTTCGATTAAAGTTTTTGTTTATAAAGTTTAATTTTTAATAATCTGTCTCACAACAGATTCACCTCCTCCCTCTCAGTTGTGTTGGTGGATTGTTATTTCAAACAATTGGTATCAGAGCTTATGGTCCTTCGAGAGAAAGCTTAACAGCTTGAGGTGATCCTGAAGATGGTATTCTATAGGAAGGATAGTTCGAAGTTTGATTCTGAAAACTTTGACAACTGGAAGAACAAGATGAGAACACATTTGCTAACCTTGGGAATCGACCACTGGATGATTACAAAGAAGGATGTACAGATGAAGGCTGAGGATGAACTAGATAAAGCTATTGATGAAGAGAAGAAGATATTTTCATATAACATGGTCGCAAGAGAAGCACTGATCACTGCGCTCTCTGAAGGTGAATTCAAAGAGGTTAAAGATTTAGATTCTAAACATGACATTTGGACAAGATTGGAAGCACTATATGAAGGAGATAAGTTTACAAAGCAGGCGAAGTTGCGGAACTGGAAGACAAGGATGGAAAATCTGAAAATGAAAGATGATGAGAATATTAGAGCATATGTACAGAGAGATACTGAGGTTGTTATTGGGATCAGAAACTCTGGAGGCACATACAGTGAGGAAGAAGTGATCGCAAAGATTTAGATCTTTGACACCTATTTACAAAACTAAAGTGCAAGTTATAGAAGAGATCATACCTTTAACAACAAACTTTAATAGAGATGTTGATTGCGAAATTAACTACTTTTGAGGCCGTAGAGCTGGAAGATTCATTACCTAAAGTTGAGACAGCATTCAAGGCGACTGTGCATAAAAATAAAAAGACTTTATCAGAAACTGCGAGCACCGTCATAAGTGACTTGAGAGAAGAGCTTGGTGAATATGCTGATGACTGGGAAGAGATACAAGAAGAAGAAAGAAAGTTAGATGAAATTGTGGCCCTGATCGCTAGAAGAGAAAAGAGAGGTAAGGGTAAGTTTGAAGAAAAGTTACCTCTGAAATGTTTTTCATGCAATAAGATACGTCATTTTGCATCTAGATGTCCTACAAGGGTTCCAAAGCATAAATCTAAGTTTTATAAACCTAATTATTCCAAGCATAAGGAATGCTACTATGGTGGTGAAGGTGTTTCTGATGATGATGCTATTGATTATGATGAGATTGGATTTATTGCAATCAAGGATGATAAACGTATTCATGAAGAGAGAGCCTTAGTGTCACATGTTGAAAAGAAATTTGAATGGGTCATAGACAGTGGTTGTTCACACCATATGACTGGAGAAAGAAATAAATTTGTTAAGCTAACCAGGTATGATGGTGGTGTTGTGAGATTTGGTGACAATACTCCTAAGCTTATCATTGGAATTGGATCAATTTCTCTGGATGGAATGACCAGTACTGACAATGTGTTAGTTGTTGATGGACTTAAGCATAATTTGTTGAGTGTTGGACAGCTAGTGGACAAAGGTTTTCAATTGAAATTCATTGTTGGGAAATGCTCTATCAGATGTAAGTCAAGAGACTTGATCGCATCTGGTACTAAATCTGAGACATACAGAAGCGAGGTGAGACAGAGAAGGTTGTAGGGTTACTATACAGCTCCAATAAGACCAATATGGCAAATCTCCAAGTATGTGTCATGTCCCCAAATAATTTGGTTAATAAAGGAATTAATTATTTAATATTAATTACATAGTCAAACTACTATTGAATAATTATAAGGAGTTTTGGTTCGAATAAAACAAGTGTTACTCTAACACTGTTTTGTGTCAACTAAGGTAGTTTCCCTTACGGGAATTCCTTCAACCGATTTTGGCAATAATAAATGGTGGTCTCGTGGAGGGACCAAGCATGCTTGGATTTTGAAGTTATTTTGGCAGGTAGTGGAGACATTATTGACTCCTTTCGTCAGAATCCCTGACCTATTGGAGATTGGGAGAAAGATACAAACTTGTTGAAGTTGAAGTTATTAAACAACGAACCAAATCCTTTTGGTTGTCCTTGACTGGCCTAGTGGATAAACTTAGACAGAGACATCAGAAGAAGACAAATTAAATTTGTCTATTCCAGTTCAGAAGGCATTCATTATATCTGGAGACGGAGACATTGGTGAATATCCGCGGAATTGTGACACAGAGCCAAGAATCCAACCACTGCATCGGGCTTGGTCAAAGGTAATATTTCAGCATAATCAAAGACATTGGATATTATGACTATCGGGTTGAAATAAAGACAACTATGTTGCACAAACCGTCTCAGCAAAGATTCAAGGAATTTTCGAAGATATCTGAACTGCCGCAGGTACCAAATGCCATCTGGAATGACGCAGTAAGGAGATTACACAACCCAATATCCAACGTGTATTGTCTTAGATCACGATACATCCTCGTGCATACTAGTGGCGGAATTCTTCACCGATACTGATTGTATTGAGTCTTGGCTGAGCAATCACAGTCGTGACCAGGAGATTGACAGTTCTTACAATACATAAGAATTCTTCCAATTAAGTAATTCTGGATTTGATTGTGGACGTCTCAAATCACAGGTGCACAAATATTTTCTTAATACTCACAGTAATGTAATTGGCAGGTGGAAATAATATTTATTATAACCAGAATTATGAAAGTAGTGAATCTACATTGTTAATATTGTTACACAATAACCCAGCGTCACAATAACCCAGCGTTTCATCAGAAACCAATGTCAGTTAATTGATTTGCAAAACTCAAACCTACTATTTACTTTTGTTATAAAGCAAAGCCAAGGGATGCTTTAAGAAATTTATGGTAATTTTGCATAGAGATTCTTTGGAATATTACAGTATGCCACTAATTAGAGAATGGGATATGGGTAGAATACCCAACTTGGAGTTATTCGCCGATTAAAATTTTCTCTACATAAAAATCTCTAGTGTGTTTTGCCTGTTGCGACCCATTATTATATGTTTGACGTTTTGAATCAAACATCATACATAGATACAAAGACATACATACATATATATATATATATATATATATATATATATTTGAAGAAATCTATATATATACCTGCAACACCAGAACTTGCCCAAAAAAAATTTTGCCGAATCCGGGAAATGGAATCCAAACCTAAATTTGAATCAGAAAAACGATCGGCAACCTAGGGATTATATTATATTATATTATTATTTTTCTTTGTTTGAGTTGGCCTAGTGGTGAATTAGTACTCTTGAAAGGGGGTCACAAGTTCAATTCCCACAAGGGGGTACAATATGTGCACCTTGTTTGTAACACAGTTAGGTGCCTACCTCAAGTCGTACGGGGTAGTCCCATATTGTTGTCACCATATGTAGAGCTAAACACATATGGCTGGTATCATGGACTATAAAAGAACCTTTCCTTTCCTTTCCTTAATTTATTTTTAATATTTATTATTAGATCATATTCTAGAGATGGAGAGATCACACACAACTTGTTCCTTTAATTTCATTTTGATGTCTTAAACTTGATCTGGGATTTGCACCTTGACTTTATCTTCAATTTTGAAGCACTTTGCTCGCATGATGAACACCTTGTGGTTTGATGACACTCGAGGTCTCCATGTTGTCCCGAGTGTTGAAATCATGCTTGCACTTGAACCATTCAACTCCTTCTTACCTCCACTTGAACTTTGATTTGAACAATGCCTTCCACATTCAACCACCATTTCACCTTGCAAAACAACATCATTTGCTAAACACTTGAATTTCATATTTTTCATTTCAAATCAAAAAGAGTCAGTGTTAGGAAATCAAAATTCTTGATAAAGATGTCATCTATGAACATAACCAGTAAGAATGAAACTCATATCTTCTAAGACCTGATCGCATATAAACAAAATTAAAATAGTTCAATCATTTACTCAATCAAGTTCAAATTCCTTGTTTAGAAACACATTTACAAACCTCTATCATCATCTACCTTGTGAACTGCAACGAAATTCTGAATTAGTTATGCTCATATTTGGGGTTGTTTTGAACTCCCAGAGGGCATTCCACTTTCAGATTATAGGCATTCACACAATATACTCCTCACCGCCTCTTTTAGGCCTGATTTCTTTGTCAATTCAGGGTTTGCACCATCAACTCTCTTCAATTTCTATGCTTGCCCAAGTTTGATGTCTAATATCTTTCTCAAGTTCGGTCTGCTCTTGCAAATAGATATGATATGTTCTTGTTCTTGTTAAGGCCGACCTGACCTTTACTTCAATTAATTCGAATTACTTAACCCCCTAATAATGCCGACCTCTATTAAATCCATGCTCACAATTCATTAGAGATTTCCCTTTGCACTTAATGCTCAACTTCTGATTATGGTCGACTTGAATTGATTACTTTTGATCGAATTTGGAGGTAATTAAACCTGGGCAGAAATCAGATGCTAGTTGGGCTTGATCCTATGTCTTTCGGGTCAGAAATCAGATGCTAGTTGGGTGCAATCACATGTCTTTTCAGGTAAGAAATCACCATGCAGTTGGTTGTTATCACATGTACTTACCCTTGCTGAGGTTGGAAATTACTATGTAGTTGGATGTGATCACATGTACTTTGTCTTGTTGAGGTCGGAACTTGCCCCTTGATTGGCCACTTTACCATATCTTACCCAAAATTGGTTGTGCACTGAGTTCAACCTTGATCTTTGCCACTTGAATTTAGACTTGTTGAGCGAACTTTAATGTTTGGCATGGAATTTAAGTTGGTTTTGGGCTAAATGTCTTGAGTTAGCTGAATTTGTTAAGCCCTTGGGTTTGACTCAAACATTCTCAAAAATAGCTAAGTGAAGGTGCACATTGAATCCATGCCCATCTTCTCAAACTCTATTTTGTTTCCTTGATCATCCCCAATCATAACTTTGTACTTCTATAGGTTGTTCACACAAACTTGACCAAAAATTTAATGTCTTTGACTGTGATTGAATCAAGTTGGAAAATCGCATGCTTTCTCTTCCTAAGGCTCAGGTACTACATATTGTCTAAGGATTTGAACTTAGATATTCCAATTGAAAGCACTTGCCTTCCTCGAGACCTACCCTAATCAAACTTGGTTTTCTAAAGACTTGCAAGACTTCCAAATGTTGCCGAACTGCCACTAAGACCACACCTACTAACAGCCAAAGCGCAAAAAGAGGGGGTCCACATTTGCAATGGAGCAATGGTGTGAAAAGGTCACAACAGTTCCAATGGTGGCAATGAGTACTCTCTTGTCCTGCACATTCTTTTTTATCTTAGTTGTTGATTCAGGTTCTAGTTCGGGTTTGGGTTCTGGTTCTAGCAACTTTACGGATTAATTTACATTAACAACCTAGCTACTATTGTTGAATTGTCATTTTTTATTTTTGAAAACGAAGTGTTATTTCACTATAACATATCCATAATTACATAAAATGTGCCTTTTGGTCCTCTTTTAGCTAATCATGTTAATGTTTTCAGATTATAGAAAGGAAAATACAATCTATAGAGGTCTTTCAAGAGGTAAGACACAGGATATAATAAATATTCACAATTAAGGAAAGATAATACCTGGATTTGAAAACCTGAATTTATCCTTTGGTTGGCTTCAAATCTGCACTTTGTATTCTTCAAATTTGCCCTTCAATGTTGCCTTTGAGGACTGATATGAATCTGTTCTTAAAGGTCTTCAATGAGCTATCAAATCCGTTCTTCTAGGACTGGTCTAATTCTGCACTAGTTCGCCCTTGTTGTCTGCCCTAATTCGCTCTTCTAGGGCTACACAATTTTCCATCTATGGCTGCTCAATCTGCCCTTATATGTCTGCTACGATCTATACAATTCGCCCTTCTAGGGCTGCTTAATTCACCAAAATAGCAGATATAATTTCTGCTTAATCTGCCCCCTTTTCTGCTTCTTATTCGCTCTTGAATCTGCTACTTAAGGTTCAATTTGATCCTCTAATTTACTTCTCACGTTCGCCTAAATAAGTCTGATATAAATCGCTCAATATGCAATGTAAATCTGCTCAAGTACTTTTTCTCATCCAACGATCGTGCTTAAGGAAGAAGGCAACGTTATGTTTTTGGTTGCTTCTTACCTTCTCCAAGTCACTCTAATATATGAGCTTATTAACATAAACTCTTGGCCTCCAAAGTTGGCTGACTTGGGTCCATAAAAATAATATATTCTTTTATATTATTTGCTCCATATTTAATTATTAAAGTCAATCCTTAATAATAAATATATCCTTTTATATTTATTATTATTATCAAACCGATTTTATCATAATTAAATGTATCAATAATATATCCAATATATTTATTATTATTATTGTCACTTTGTCCAATGTGTTGATCTTTTCCCGTAAAGGCCAAAACATTAACACTCCCCCTTGGACTTGAGGAAAAGATCAACTTATAGATCTCCCATCTATAGTAGGACTCAAAAACATAACCACAATGGATTCCTTATTCAATAGTGTCATAGATATCACATCTATCATCTTATCAAACATGATGAAGACATAACTCACACAAGTATTACATCAATCCATGATAATATTCTGAACATCAAATACCAATGATATTTTTCCAGTGCTCCAAGTATTGGCCTATAGTCATTACGACTATGATGTCTACCACATACTCATCCTTGAGTCTTACAAACTCAATCATGATATTCATCAATGACTTACCGACATCAAGTCCATGATGTCATCATATCAAATCCATGATATCAAGAACATTGGCTTACCGAATACCAAGTCCATCGAATCCATAATGTCAACATATACTCTCCTGTGGATCTCAGATCCCCAAGCCTCAAGGACTCAACCGATATCAAATCCACGATCTCAACAGCATTGGTCGAATATCAAGTCCATGATATTCACTAAATGCTCTGAGTAATGGCTTCCCGACATCA
The DNA here is from genome assembly GCA_018584345.1 of Thuja plicata. Classification (NCBI taxonomy): domain Eukaryota; kingdom Viridiplantae; phylum Streptophyta; class Pinopsida; order Cupressales; family Cupressaceae; genus Thuja; species Thuja plicata. The sequence continues at coordinate 4,018,844 of MU228022.1, forward strand.
AGTTCATGATGTCACCATGTACTCAACCTGTGGATCCAAGATCCACGAGTCACAAGGACTCAACTGATATCCAACCCATGATATGAACAGCATTGGTCGAATATCAAGTCCATGATATTCACTAAATGCTTCGAGTAATGGCTTCCCGACATCAAGTCCATGATGTCTCCATGTACTCAACTTGTGGATCCAAGATCCATGAGTCACAAGGACTCAATCGATATCAAATCCATGATATCAACAGCATCGGCCTAATATCAAGTCCATGATATTCACTAAATGCTCTGAGTAATGGCTTCCCGACATCAAGTCCATGATGTCTCCATGTACTCAACCTCTAGATCCAAGCTCCACGAGTCACAAAGACTAAACCGATATCAAATCCATGATATCAAGACCTGATCCATAACATGGATGTTAGCCATATAAACATAAGAATAACCACATAAATCTTATCTTATGAAACCATATGACCAGTTTGCTATATATAACCAAGTGCAAACTAAATGTGTCCAGCTATAAAATGTGTCAATGCAATCATATGCCAACATATATAAATTCCTGCATGAAATATGCCAATGTAATCATATGTCAACATATATAAGTACCCACATGCCAATGCCAACATATTTATGTTCCCGCATATGTAAAGTATGCCAATAGCATTTTAGTGACATTTAACCAATTATGCTAAAAGCAAGTAATCAGCCAATAAATAATCAGCTATGCCAAAAACAAATAATCAGGTACGTCAATTAGTTATGCCCATACCAAATAATCAGGTACGTCAATTAGTTATGCCCATAACAAATAATCAGTTAGATATGCAAAGAAACAGCTATACTAATCAGCTATGAATGTTCCCATACATATGTCCAAGCAAAGTATGCATCCATGCATAATGTATGCTCCTCATATATCCATGTCAAGGTATCATAATGTATGTATCCAATAAAACAATTAATGTTCACATACATCTATACCTAAGTGACGTATGCAGTCCTATACATTCATAATCAGCTAATAGCAATAGGAATGATACCATATATTCATACAATTAGAATGTAAAAAATAAAGAAAGGAGTTTATACTGCAAAACCAGGTTTAAGTGAGCCCATGATTAAACTCCCTCTTAAGTCAAACACTAAAGTGGGTTTCCTTCTACAAAACCACACAGGGAGAAATTGTTAGTATGCCCATGATTCATATTATTCATGAATGTTTAAAGTCATACAAGGTTATGATCTCTGGGGCCTGTGCCACTCAAGATGATGAAAGATCCCAAGAGGATCCATTCGCTGAACTTATGTAAATTTTAATTAAAATAATAGATTTTCCTGTACTTATTTTTGTGGTCTTAGAGAATTAGACAGAAGTTGCAGAAGGATTGTTTCTTTTGTGTTTGTTTTTTCCAGATATATGTAAAACAGTAAATAATAACAGCAGCAAATAAGGAGGCTGAATACAGTATGTAATGATATAATATTCAACCAACAGAATAGCTAACAATCGTACCAGGCAAGATATGCATCCAGTATGCTAGCCAAGGTGTTTACAAATAAGAAATGGAGATACCAACTGCAAGAATGAACCAGCCACGCATCAAGGTCAGAGATGACTGTCGTAAGCCAACTAGTAGCTTACGTGACAGCTGAAAGGCAGCCGTACGGCTGCCATAATCACGCCAAGGCAGCCTGAAGACCCCACGTGCCAAATAAAACCCCCAAAAAACACTGCAACAACACTCGAATGCTGAAACTTAACACTCTCTGTCAACTCTGAAAACAATACTGTAAAACGTTGTTGAAACAATAGCCAGACTCTGGGGTTTGCGTCCCAAGTCTCCAGAATCACTCCTCAGAGCAAATTCGCAAATTCCAAGAATGAAGATGTAAAAAGATAATGAATGAATGAGCCAACATCTCCTTTTATCTCCCTCTCAAAACCAATCGATTCCTAAAGGAAGAATATGCCTTTTCCCTTTATTATAAACTGGCATCTTTTAATTAAAAGGCTTTTATGTATAGGAAAAACACCCCTTCCCCCAAATAACATAACTCAAAGTGCCAGAAGGTCTCCGAAAGATGAAAATAAGTTATATTAAATCAAGACCTTTCCAACGAGCTATAACACATAGGCCTGCCTGACCAGATGAAGCCAAAAACCCCTTATTACTCCAATTAGCTATATAAATAGCTTTATTTTAATTTATTAAAACGCTAACTTAGGAAAATATTTAAATATATTAAAATATATCCCAAATAGCCAAGGAATACCCGAGACACCCCAAAATGTTGAAGCTGAATATGTCACCTGCCTGTCACTGATGCTGGACAACCTGGGATAACTGGCAATCTCATCCCTAAAATCTAGGGATGCTCCTAGAAACTAGGAAACACACCCAAATCTCCTGCAACTGAAACCAAAGGAAGATCTTGTAGAACCTCAAAATTGGAAGCTGATATCTCCTAAAAAGTAGGAATCTCCCTCCTAAAAAGTAGGAACTGCTTCCAAAAATCAAGGAACTGCCTCCTAAAATCAAGGAACTGCCCCCAACTGGTCTGCTACTGCCCGAGATACCAAATCCGAACACTGAATAACCTGAGTGAGTCTCTAACCACCACTGCCAACCTACGAGACCCCATAATAGGCTAACTCTCATGTCTCTACTAGACAGAGCTAAAGAGGGGACATGACAGATGATCTACTCCCTCCGGAACAATATGGTGAGAGGTTTATACAGATCCTATCTTCTCACTTTGAAGCTTAGGTTTACCTTATAATGTCCACAAGGTTAGACTCCCTCTCAATGTATGTTTCCAGATATTTTGTAATTTACCCTAAGAAGGTCAAACGTAGTTTCAAAACATGCAAGAATGTATTGACACAATTTTACCCATATCTTTTCAGCCAATTATGAGATGGTTTCACAACATAGGAGTCAATCAATATTAGGCGTAGAAGGACCAATCAATTTGCATAATCCTAGATCTTGATGCAAATCAAAACCCTCATAAAATGTAATAAGATGTAAAGTCAAATTATTATTTGAGCCAAACCCCGGTTGCCATAGTATTTCTTAGTTTTGAAAGAGTTAGACTGAATTCCTAAATCTGAAAATCGATCTTTTACTCCACCTAGGCTCTAATACCATGTTAATGTTTTCAGATTATAGCAAGGAAAATACAATCTATAGAGGTCTTTCAAGTGCTAAGACACAGGACATAATAAATATTCACAATTAAGGAAAGATAATACCCGGATTTGAAGGTCTGAATGTATCCTTCGGTTCGCTTCAAATTTGCACTTTGTATTCTTCAAATTTGCCCTTCAATGTTGCCTTTGAGAACTAATATGACTATTCTAAAAGGTCTTTAATGAGCTATCAAATCCGTTCTTCTAGGACTACTCTAATTCTCCCCTAGTTCGCCCTTGTTGTCTTCCCTAATTCGCTTTGCTAGGGCTACACAATTTTCCTTCTATGGCTGCTCGATCTGCCCTTATATGTCTACTACGATCTGTAGAATTTGCCCTTCTAGGGCAGCTTAACTCACCACAATAGAAGATGTAATTTCTGCTTGATCTGCCCCCTTTTATGCTTCTTATTCGCTCTTGAATCAGCTACTTAAGGCTCCAATTTAATCCTTTAATTTACTTCTCAAGTTCGCCTAAACAAGTCTGATATAAATTGCTCAATATGCAATGGTAATCTACTCAAGTACTTTTGCTCATCCAACGATCTTGCTGAAGGAAGAAGGCGACGTTATGTTTTTGGTTGCTTCTTACCTTCTCCAAGTCACTCTAATATATGAGCTTATTAAGATAAATTCTTGGCATCCCAAGTTGGCCGACTTGGGTCTATTTTTATATTATTTGCTCCATATTTAATTATTAAAATCAATCCTTAATAATAAATATATCATTTTATATTTTTTATTATTATCCAACCGATTTTATCATAATTAAATATATCAAAAATATATCCAATATATTAATTATTATTATTGCCACTTTGTCCAATGCCTTGATCATTTGCCGTAAATGCAAAAACATTAACAAATCAAGCATTATTTCATGCTCGTTATGAAAGAATGAAGTTTGATATGCCAACAACTTGTATTTGTACATTTTTCATTAGGAAAAAGTTAATAGGATTACTATAATGAGTGGCTCTTCTAGCTAGATAAGGCGTACATATACAAAAAAAAAGGAAAAAAAGTTGATTTGAGACATTTACAAAAGTATATCTTATCATGGTGTAGAATGGTTATTAATGCTATATTCAATGATACCAACAAAACATTTACCAATAAACAATTAAGACATTCATTACCAATACCAATGAAATACACAAAGTACCATACGAGAATACCACATTGGCGAGGAAATGTTATTTTTCTATTTATTACCAACAAAACCATGAGTCCATCACAATAAACCAAAGTACTTATATATAAGTCGGTTGGTTGGGGAAACCAACGGACGCATCTCCTCGCTTCTAACTACCCTCCCAGCAAAACATAACTAAGTCTAATACAATATTACTTTATTACGTAATGCATCCATCTTCTTTGCTTCAGCTACTGCTAGTTTCTCTTCCACGCCAGCTCGTTCCATCTTCCATTTAGCTTCCCACATAGCCGTTTCCTTTTCCCATTCCTTCGCCATTCGGTTTGTTAGGTCCTTTTCTTGTTGAAGTTCCAAGCACCTCCATTTCTGTAAGTGTGTGCATGAGGGGTGGCTGCTCCTGTACTTGCTCTATGATGCATGGGCCAGTCCAGATTTCAGCTATTTCTCCCTGCTTGTATACACTCTGCTGTAATAAGCTCCAAACTGTCTGGCATTTTCCCTTCATGAATGTTGCCAAGGACTCCGTTGCTCCAACTATGGCTGCCATATTCTGACTCTTGGCCTGCTATATGATTTCCTTAGTGGTGTGCTCCATAGCTAGCAACTCTTTGAGGAATCTTGTTGCTTTATCTTCTAATTAGATCATTTCGGAACCGTTCTCTGTCTTGTTATGTAATCCTGTTATGTTCTCCTCTTCTGTTTCTATGGGCGGTGGCGAGGGTGGTGGTACCATCCCAACTTCCTCAAGCAGCCTATCTGCTTCTTCCAGTACTGTATCCTCCCCAGCATCTTCACCCTATGTATCTTCCCTTTCCTCCACACTCTCCGCAATCATTTTTCCAGCAAGGTGCACCATCAAGGCAACCGGGTGGGCCACTTCTATACCTTGTGGTGTGTGGAGTCTTATCTTGTGTCCACACGTTGGCTGCCCTCTGAGGTCTATGACCTTGGTCTGAGTCTGCTGGTCTGCAGGAAGGAGGTTGGCTACGCCAGGCAAGGAAAGTCTTGTGGCTCCCCATTTAGGGATCTTCTGCTATCCGCCTCCTTCCTGAGTGTTGGGGTTCCCTTTTTCTGAATAGCTACCCTCCTTGGTGCAGATATCTGCACTTCCTTCCATATTGGGAGTGGTACGGATGCCTTTCGTATTAGGGATGGTACAGACTCCTTCAATACTAGGAGTGGTACGGACTGCTTCTGTACTAGGGATGGTGCAAAACCCTTTAGTACCAGGAGTGGTACTAACTCCTTCCTCCTTATTGTTGGTCTTGTGAATCTATACGTACTCATGTACTCCTGGCAATGGGCCTTCCACTTGTGGTAAAAAAGTAATATCTCTAGGTGTGCCCTTAAAGTGGCCAAAATGGATTTCCTCCTCCAGGGAGTCTGAAGATGTGTCCGTACTAGCCTTATCCTCTTCTGAACTGTCCTCTCAAACCTCCTCCCGGCTTGAACCCTCAATAGATGTTGGTTGACATTTTGTTACTGCCTGTCTTGGTTTCTTTTTCCGTGGTTCTCCTCCACCTGATGTTGTTCCGAAGGTGTCCAAGTGAACCCAATATGTCATGGTTGGCTTGTAAGGCTCTACCATGTTGGCTGGAACCAGCACTCCTCTATGTTCAGCAGCCACATGTGTGCAAAATGCTTCCAAAAATAATGCTATGGAATGATGGGGCATATAAATTGCCTTATGCTTTAGCTCCATCAATTCATGCAACCGTTCTGAAAGGAACTGCGCCCAGTTGTACATGTGACCCCTATTCAAACCATCGACTACTGGTAACATCCATAGGGCTATACCTGATGTGCGGCTTCTGGCAGTAAGTTTACTTTTTACCAAGTCCACAATGTATCGCCATTCTTCATTAGCTATAAAAAAAATTCTTTAGGCCCCTGCTGTTCTTTTTGTTGAGAATGCTTCCCCATTCCTGTTTGGTGAGATTCTTTCTGCACATTAATTCCAACCACTGTTTCTTTTCCTCCATTGTCATTGGGGTTTTTGTCAGTTCCTGTCTTCGGTTGAGTATTCTAAATACCTTGTTTATATCCTTGGCAGAGTAGGAAATGGTTACAATTTGATGGGAGTATCGGATTACAGATTTGAGCCTGTCTATCATAACCAGCCACCATAGTTCGCAATATAGAGTCAAATTTTTTTAAATCAAAAATGGCCATAAAAATGGTTTTGTCTACCTCTGCTTTGTGTAATGCTTCTTTCAAGGTGTGTTTGTCTTCTGCATTCTCCCACCAAGCGTGGCATCCACTTCCTACAACACTCTCAAAGTTGATATTCGCAGCCGTAGTCCTTTCCATGATGTTCCCTTTATCCTTCTTGCTTGTCGTCTTCTTCACCTTTCTCACCTGTAAGGCTGGATTTTTCTGTTTGGAATCAATAATTTTCCCTTTGCTTGGGTTTCCCACGCTTATCTTCATCATCTTATGGTTTCTGGCCAACTGTCGTATGCCTTTATTAACCGTTTTGCCGCAACCATTTTGTGTATGGCCTTGTCCTTCTTGTGTACGGTCTCCTCCTTGTGTACGGCCTCCTCCTTGCGTACGACCTCCTCCTTGTATATGGCCTGCTTGAGTACGGCCTTCATGAGTACAGGGTACGGCCTTACAGTTCGTACGGCATACAATCCAGTCCGTACTGGCCTCCACCACCTTCTGCCTTCGTACGGTTCACCTGCAGTCTATACGCGGGCTGGCTTCCTTGACCTCTCGCCTTCATACAGCCTTCCGTACGATCTGTTTGTACTTCGTATGCGGGCTGGTCTTCCGTACGACCTGCTTGTCTTGTGCTCTCACGTACGCTCTTCTTTCTAGCTCGTACCTTCTTCTGTCCGCACGCTCCTTCGCTTGAGCTCGTACGGCTTCAAAGCTCGTACCTTCTTTTGTCGTGTGTTGTGAATTGGGAAATGGCACCTAAGTCTTTTATAAGACCCATAGATGAAGGGTTTTGCTTTTATTGTTCCTCCCATCGATTTTTTTCCCACTTTTTCTTTTATTTCTCCGATTATGTCTAAATGACATACGGGATGTATCTTTGTTCTCTAATTATGTGGATAATTTTATAGCTCCATTATCCCTTACCTCCATAACTCTGTAGGGTCCCAACCAGCGTACCTTGAACTTGCCTGGATTAATTTCATTTTTTCCGTTATACTTCAGTACCAATTGGCTAGGTTTAAAATTCATTTTTTTCAAATAATTGTCATGCCAAAATTTTCTTCGCTCTTGTACCACCTAGGTGGCTCATTGGGTGAGTCCTCCTTTCATCCAACTTTATTAAAGTACTGAGTCTTTCCTTTAGACTTTCTGTATCTTCTAATTTGTGTTCATCTGCTATTCTCAAGCTGGGTACTCCATATTCCTAGGCATCACAGCCTCTTGCACGTACATTAAGTGAAAGGGTGTTTGCCCAGTGGTGGCTTTGTAGGTCGTCCTGGATGCCCACAGAACTGCTGGTAGTCTTCCCCCCAATCTCCCTTTTCAACTCCACAAGTCTTGTATAGAATTGATACCAATATTTTGTTTGTGGCCTCTGCTTGGCCATTCGCCCTTGGATAGTACGGACTAGAAAATGAGTGAAAAATTTTGTATTCATTTGTCATTGTTCTGATTGTTTGATTCACGAAATGCACCCCCCTGATCCTCGTGAGTTGTACTGGTATGCCAAATCTTGTTATTATTTGTTCATAGAGAAATCTTGCAGTACTGAGCGCTGTGTCGTCTAGGAGTGCTCGTGCTCGGTCCATTTTGTAGGGTATTCAATTGCTACCACTATGTATTTGCATCTGTGATTATTGCTAGCAGGGAGGGGCCCTATGAAGTCCAACCCCCATTGCTCAAACAATTCTTGTGGTTGGGACAGAAACAACAGAATGAAGTCTCTTTTCAAGGGTTTCCCTGCCCTCTGACACGTATCACAGCTCAAAACCCATTCCCGACGATCTGCATATACTGTGGGCCACCAAAGTCCTACCAACAGTACTTTCCGAGCTGTTGTATCAGGCCCCATGTGGCCTCCCGCCAACCCTTCATGTGATTATCTAAGGACTCGGGAGATTTCTTCCTCAACCACACATCTCCTTAAAATCCCGTCCGGCCCCATCTTGTATAGTAATCTCTCTATTAACTGAAATATCCCGCTCTTGAGTGCAATCTTTCTCCTTTCTGCTACTGGCATTTCTATTGCAAATGTAATTGTTGATAGGTATTGTCCCATCCCTTCATACCATTGAGGTAGTATAGCAATTTGAAATAGGTGGGCATCAAGGAAATCCTCATTTATTCCACTTCCGGGGGCTTCCCCTCGACTTGATTCTTGATAATTGATCTGCAATTACATGACTTTTTCCAGGCCAAACTAAAATTTTAAAAGTAAATTCTTGCAGGAGGATTAGCCATCTGCTTACTCTCCCTTGGATTACAGGCGTATTCACGAGATACATGAGTGCTTGATGATCAACAAAAAATTTAAAAGGAGTACCTAATAGGTAATGTCTAAATTTATGAACTGCATAAACCATACCTAGTGCTTCTCTTTCTGTGGTACTGTAATTCCGCTCTGCTTTTGATAATAGCCTACTCGCGAAGTACACTGGATGGTCTAGTCCTTCCTTCCCCATTTGTGCCAGGGTTGCTCCTATTGCATAGTTAGAAGCATCCAAATGGACGTGAAAGTCCTTATCCTAGTCCGGGTATACGAGAATTGGAGCACCTACTAGCCTCTTCTTTAGTTCCTGGAAGGCCTCCTCCTGTCCCTTCTCCCAGCAGAACCACTCTCCTTTCTTGGTAAGTTTTTCTAAGGATAGAGATACTCCAGCAAATCCTTTTATAAATCTTCTGTACTACCCCACATGTCCCAAGAAGGATTTTACCCCAGTAACATCTGATGGAGCTTCCATCTCCAGAATTACCCTGATCTTGTCCGAATATGTTTTCAATCCTTCCTTGCATACTATATGGCCTAGGAGTCTGCCTTGTGGGACCATGAATCTGCATTTTTTTGGATTCAAGGCTAGTCTGGCCCTTCTACACCGATCCATGCATTCACCAATGATCTTGAGGTGGTGCTCCTTTTTGCTATAAACCTACCAGTCATTTAGAAAAGCTCTGAAATTCCCCACCGACATGCCATGAAAGATATGCAATATGATTCTTTGGAAGGTGACTGTTGCATTGCACAATACAAAGGGCATTCTATTGTAAGCATACACCCCATCTTCCACTACAAATGTAGTTTTTAGCTTATCCTCCTCAACAATGCTAATCTGGTTATAGCTTGAAAACCCGTCCATGGAGTATATTTCATAGCCGGCTACCTCTTCTAGGATAATATCAGTGAAAGGAATAGGAAAGGAACCTTTTATAGTTACCGTATTCAAGCACCTGAAGTCCACACATATCAGGATTTCGATCCCGTCCTTCTTCAGTGATATGACTATAGGAGACACCCAATCACTGGTTTGTACCTTGAATATGATTCCTGCTTCTAGCATTTTTTTGATTTCCTCCTGAACCTTGGCAGCGTAGTTCTTGTTCATGCAGTAAGGTTGCCTACGCACCGGTCTTGCTCTTGGTATCGATGGACAAACAACTCTGTTGGTACTCCTTTTAAGTCTTTATTTGTCCATGCGAATACATCCTTGTATTCAAGAAAGATTTTAAATGTTGCTCCCTTCAATACTGGGTCCCAATCGTCCCCTATGAGGATTTCCTTGGGTTCATCATTCTCACCTAGGTTTATTGTTTGCAGTTTGGCCTCCTTGTATTCTATCTTTCCATCAAACGTGTGTTGGTTTGTTATTGATGGTTGTCGTGCCCTCCGTGTATTCCGTATACCCCTCAGGGTAACTTTCCTCTGAATCTGCTTCTTGAATTCGCAGCATATTGCACTCTGGCTGGAATACCTCATAGTCTCCCATCTGCCAGCGAAACAGACCGCTGACGGAGCTAGTCTCGTCTTTTGAACATTCCCCTAGCCGGAGCACTCCATCTGGTTCTTCTCCTTTGTCTTCTCCCTCTGAGTCGGATGCGAGATCCTAACTTACACACTGATTCTTCAGATCTATCATGTACTTTCTCCCGTCTACCTCTATGGATAAGGTATTCTTTTTCCAATTATGGGTGGCTTTGCTGCCACCAGCCAACCTCTCCCTAGCAATGCATCGTACCCTTTCTTTTCCAAAGTAATTACCACAAAGTCGAGGAGGAACTGTTGTGTGTCGATCATTACCTTTTGTCCCATTAAGGTCCCTATTGGCTTGATTCCATGCCAATCTGCTCCTACCAATTGAAATTTGGGTGGCCAAAGGGTGGGCTTCCCTAGTGCCTTTCAAGTCTCCTCCAGTAGGACATTCACATCGGACCCTCCATCCACAATAGTATTAAATAGGTTGCACCCCATTATCTCCATTTCTACTACTGCAGGTGTCCTCCCTGTCCCTATAGTGAATAGAGTATCGGTCTTTTATGCTAGTTTTTCTTCTTTCTCCTCCCCCTTAAGGGTTTCCTCTTGGCTACTTATTCCTTGTGCTATTGCTACCTGTAGTTGAGGTAATGTTTCTAATAGATCCACAATTTTCACAAGGATGGTGCTTTCTAGTCCTTGTTTCATGATGCTAGGTATTGGCCGATTATTTGGGGATTTATTGGCACTTCCTCTTCCTCCCTCTGGCATGTTATTTCTAATGTCATTCCTGGCTTCTTGGAACCTTTCTTTCTCTGTCGCTATGTCAAGGTATGCCAGTTGCCTGGTCTGCATTCTTGTGATGGCAAAAACTCCATTCTCTGATTCTGCAATGTCAAGCATGTTCACCCCCTTTTGTCTAGGGCAAATGGCATCCTCATGATTACCCGGTCAACACCATTTACATAACATCCCTTCATTTTGTCCTCTACTATTCTGGCAATCCCACGCAAAGTGTCCCAATTCGCTACATCACCTACATTGAATCATGGGTCTTCCTTTAGAATCATACTGGATTGCTCTTTGGGGTGTGTTGTTATTGTTGTCGTTGTTGCTCCCTCATCTATTGTTTCGGTACCCTCCAGGTGAAGCTTTTGTATTTGTGTTACATGGAGGGGTGGCAGGTGGTGTGGATTGCTCTCCGGTGAAGAATACTTGAGCACTCTGTGCCTTTAGATTGTAGGGGTAGTCTTTGATTGTGTGGCCTGACACCTGACAGATATCACAGAAAGCTTTGCACGGGCAAGTTCATTTCGTATGTCCCTCCTCACAATCTGTACACCAGAGTTCCCTCCCCTCTCTTTTTTCCTCCTTACTTCTAGTAACTTCCTTCATTAACTGCATCATGTCTTTTCTCAAGGCCTGGATGGTCTTGGACTCAACCCCTCTCTTATAAACTCTCGCTCCCACTTCCCTGTTTCTTAGCTTTAGAAGTTTTATTTTCACTTTCGATGTCCATTGCTCGGGTGCATGCCTCTCGAAGGGATGACGGTGGTACTATCTTCATTTTACGTTTTAAGGACGGGATTAACCCTTCAATGAACCATCGTTTTTTCAATTTGTCAGCAGGTTTGTTACCTGTTGTGACCTATTAACACCTCACCCATCATGGATGGGACCCCCCCCTTCTCTTTCTCGTCTTTAAAATAATAGATGCAAGAGTAGATAGATTTTAATGAATTGATATTCACAATGACCAGAAACGCTCATAAATAATACAAGAGATATACAAAATAGCAAGTTTCCAAATATGGCCCCCCTTCTCTTTCTCGTCTTTAAAGTAATAGATGCAAGAGCAGATAGATTTTAATGAATTGATATTCACAATGAGCAGAAACGCTCATAAATAATACAAGAGATATACAAAATAGCAAGTTTCCAAATATGGAACTGTTGAAAGAAAGGAAACTATCCTAAAGACGGAAAGCTTCCTAAAGACTAAACTTGAGCATTAACCGATAAAGGAAACATAATAAATAATCTTAATACCCCCCCTTAATGCTCAATCTATCAACAACACCAATAGACTTCCTGAATTTTACAAATTTATTAGAACCAAGGGACTTGGTGAAGATATCTGTTGGCTGCTCCAAGGTGGGAACATACATTAACTGAATGGATCTGTCTTCAACCAGCTGACGAATGTAATGACAATGATTTTCCACATGCTTGGTTCATTCATGGAAGACCGGATTCTTTGCTAGTTTGAGCACGCCCTGATTATCACAGAATAAGGTAGTCGGACCTATCTGAGGAACATGCATATCGACAAGCATCCTACGAAGCCAAACTGCCTCACAAGCTGCCTTGACTGCTCCCCAATACTCTGCTTTTGTCAAAGAGAGAGCCACCACCTGCTGCTTCTTACTAATCCATGTGACAGCACCAGATCCCAAATTAAACACATATCCAACAGTAGACTTACGATCATCAACCGAATCAGCCAAGTCGGAATCAGTCTATCCACATAGTATAGGATTAGAACTCCGAGTGTACAAAAGGCCATAATCAGGAGTACCACTTACATAACGCAAGACACGCTTTGCTGCTATCCAATGATCAACCTTGGGAGCTGTCATGAAGCGGGATATGTAGCTCACGGCAAAGCTGATGTCAGGTCGAGTGGCAGTAAGATAAATGAGGCTACCTACTAGTTGTCTAAACAAAGATTCATCCACAACAGGTGAATCAAACTTAGCTGACAATTTGAGCCCTGGTTCCATAGGAGTGGAGGCAGGTTTGCAATCCTGCATTCTGAACCTGTCAACAAGACTTCTGGAATACTTGGACTGAGAAAGAAAGATACTGTACTCAGTTTGCCAAACCTCAATGTCAAGACAATCGTGCAAAAGTCCCAAATCTGTCATATCAAAGGTGCGGCACAAATCGTGTTTGATCTCAGTGATCAAATGTGTGGAACTGCCAGTAATGATCAAATCATCCACATAGACAACTGCAAACAATATATCATCAACAGAATGTTTGATATACAAATTTGAATCTGAGGGACTCCTCTGAAAACCATGATCAATTAAGTATTTATCAATTTTCATGTACCAAGCCCGAGGAGCTTGTTTCAGACCATAGAGGGCTTTGACTAGCCTACAGACCTTGTGTTCCTGACCAGCAACCTTAAAGCTCGAGGGTTGCGTCATGTAGACCTCTTCCTGTAAGTCACCATTCAAAAAGGCACTCTTAACGTCCATTTGATGGACTTGCCAACCGAACTGAGCTACTAAGGCAAGGACAAGCCGTATGGTACTCATTTTGGCAGTAGGAGCAAAGGTCTCCTCATAGCCAATACCCTCCCTTTGTGAGAAACCACGAGCAACAAGATGAGCCTTATACTTGTCTAATGATCCATTAGATTTGTATTTCACCTTGTACACCCATTTGCAGCTGATGGGTTTCTTCTCTGAAGGGAGATCAGAAAGGGCCCAAGTGTGATTTTTCTGAAGACTTTGAAACTCAGCGTCCATAGCCTGTTCCCACTCAGGGATACCTCTGGCCTCAAAATAAGTCTGGGGCTCATAAACACTATGAAGGTTAGCCATAAGAGCAAAATTGACTGTAGGTTGTTTTTTGCTCTTATTTCTGTAAGCTCTACCCTCAATGAGCTCATTATTCCGGAGATCACCAATAGTTTTAGCCCACCATTTAGGCCGGAGAGTAGGGGGGCCAACAGTTAGAGGAGATGGAAGCGGCTCAGGGGCAGGAAGAGGGTTGTGTTCCCGATCCTCATCAAGAGCAGCGACAGAAGCCTTAGGGCAAGCATCAAGAAAAGGCTGTGCATCATCCCTCCCATCAGGTGAGGCGAGAGGAAGAGGAAAAGTATGAGGCTGATCCTCAGAGCTCTGCTCAGAAGATGACAAAAAAGGTCCTCTAGCTTCATCAAAAACAACATCACGACTGAAGATCAAACGATCAGTGTCGACATCTATCAGTCTGTAAGCCTTATGATTGTCACTGTACCCTGTCATCATGAGCTTTTGACTCTTGGAATCCAACTTCGAGCGCTTAGCATCAGGAATCCAGACATATGCAAAAGAGCCAAAAATCTTCAAGTGACTGATCCTGGGCTTACGGCCAGACCAAACCTCTTCTGGGGTCTTTCCCTTAACAGCATGAGTAGGAGAACGATTAAGGAGGTAGACAGCAGTAGACACTGCTTCTACCCAATACTTATTAGGAACGCTCCGATGTTGTAACATAGAACGAGCCATCTCAACAATCGTACGATTGCGACGCTCAACAACACTGTTTTGCTGAGGAGTGTAAGGTGTAGTGAACTGGCGTTTGATCCCATGCGTAGCACAGAAGTCGGAGAATGAAGTGGAACAAATTTCTCCACCGTTATCTGTTCTAAGAGAAATGATACTACAGCCGGACTCTTTTTCAACCAAAGATTTAAACTGCTGAAAGGTACTAAATGCATTTGATTTGTGTCTAAGAAAGTACACCCACATTTTTCGACTAAAATCATCAACAATAAGCAGAAAGTATTTGCAACCAGTAACTGAAGATGTAATAGGACCACAAATATCAGCATGAAGTAAATGAAGTACCTTAGATGCATGCCAAGAATCCCCATCATTGAAGGGAGACCAATGTTGTTTGTCAGCTTGACAAGCGCCACATACTCCAAGATGTTGTGTCTGAATATCAAGTAGGCCAGAAACAAGTCCCTCCCGGGACAGCTGAGAGAGAAACGAAATGTTGAGATGTCCATATTGTTGATGCCACAAAGTGCTGAGATGAAGTACGAGCTGCCATAGCTATCTCAGGAGAACCACCGATGTTAGTAAGCCGATATAGGCCATGATTCTCTAGAACAGTAGCAACAGTAAGATGAGTCTCTCGATCAATAATGGAACATTTGTGAGCACCGAACACCACATCCAATTGGGGAGAATTTGTCATAATCTAACTCACAGATAACAGATTGAGTGTCATACCAGGAACGTAGCACACATTGAGAAAGATGAGCTTCCTCCCACCAGACTGTATCTGAACATTTCCTTGGCCAACAATTTTATACTCCTCTCCTCCGCCAAACACAACTGAATCACCGAAGGGAGAGAAATCTGTAAACTAGTCACGCCAATTAGAAAAGTGACGTGAAGCCCCGGAGTCGATGTACCAAGCAGAAGACCTAGCTAGATCTGAAGGGCGTTGAGCCATAAAAGCATAAAAAACAGACTCCTTTTGCGCAGACTATTTAGCAACATTTGCCTGCTGATGTGACCCTCCCTGCTTCCTTTGTTCAGAAGCGACTCTCTAACAGCAATCTTTCTTCATATGGCCGTACTTGCGACAATAGTGACACTGCACAGTTTTTGGCTGAAAACTGCCGAGGGTTGGTGTGAACCTCCCTGTTGTGATGACGGAGATGGCTGAAATTTAGCTGCAAAGGCTTGTTTTGAAGAGGACGAGAGAGCACAACTTCCAAACTGTTGTTTCCAGCAATCCTGCTGTAGAAGTCTTTTGCATAAATCAAGAAACTTCAAATCAACATTCGTAGACGTAATGTTGAGAGTCTCAACAAAGTGCTCGTAAGATTGTGGTAGACTCTTGAGAGTGATGACTACCATGTCTTCTTCCTCCATTTTTCGACCAATAGCCTCAAGCTGGTCCCGAATGTCCTTAATCTTTATGAGATGGTCCTGTAAAGACAAACTTTCATCCATCATGATGGAGAACAACTTATTCTTTAAGAAGAATGCCCTACTTTTATCAGAGGTTTCATGTAGCTCCTTCAGATGCTTCCAAATATTAGAAGATGTCTTTCCAGAGGGAATCTGAGGCAACTGGTCATCTGTAACAGACAACTTCTCTATTTCGATCATCAAACTTGTCCTAATCAATGCTTGCTGTGGTGGGACGAGTTTCTGTGCCCAAAACCAGTTCATCGAGGCAGCGATACTCAAATATGGTCAACATACGCTACTTCCAGGTATTATAATTACTGCCATTAAACCGTTGATTTCCCTCTAACATCAGATTGGTCAAAGATGCCATTGGTACGTATTCCAAAACACAGAAAAAATGATAGAAAGAAGACTGAACAAAATCAAGTACACACTTCAAGAATGAAGTTCAACAGGCACGAATTTCAAGGCCAATTTCTGGCTGACCCAAAAAAATCCGACAAGTACCCAAAAAAGCTGAAAAAAATCCTAGAAGGAATCTTAAGTCGAAATTCAAAACTGCTGGCTTGAAAATTGAGGCACGGAAAATGAAGCACCCAGAAAAATCTGATAAAGACCCAGATGAGATCTCGAAAAATCCACCACAAATATGTTATCAAAAAAATTTCTGACCTCGAAAACTAGGGTTTCGAACAGAAAACGGCCCTAGTTAAAAACAACTCAAAAAAGGACTAAAAAACTTGCAGAAAAATGGCGCCTGAAATATTTGAGGGCGATGCAGCAACCAGATAAACCCTTTCCACCAAAAAATGAAGCCAGAAATCGCAAGTTGTGTAAAGAAAATGCAGAACCAAAATGCCGAGCAGAAAAACGTGAGGCCCTAGAATGAAAATGGGTCAGATTAAGACGCCTGGAAGAAGAAAGGAGCTCGCGATAGCAGAGAAGCAATGACGCCAAAATCACGAGCAGAGCATTAAAGGTCTTGCTGGAACAAATCGCGAGCTAACTCGCACCCAGGAAAAACGCGAACAGAACACGAACAGACCCTCAAATCGACTTACACGATTTGCAGTAGCAGAGAATAATTTCAAAAAATATTGCCCTGATAATTTTGATTAAGAAACTATAATATTTTCAAAAAATTCAAGTAACCTTGCTCTGATACCATAAAATAATAGATGCAAGAGCAGATAGATTTTAATGAATTGATATTCACAATGAGCAAAAACGCTCATAAATAATAAAAGAGATATATACAAAATAGCAAGTTTCCAAATATGGAACTGCTGAAAGAAAGGAAACTATCCTAAAGACTGAAAGTTTCCTAAAGACTAAACTTGAGCATTAACCGATAAAGGAAACATAATAAATAATCTTAATAGTCTTGGTTGGCCCTTTTTTGCTTTTTTTGTTTCAGTGGCTCTTAGTTCCGATCTCTTGTAGTTCCATGTGGTTCTTTTTGAGAATTGATGAGTTTGACCTAGTCCTCGATCAAAGATAATTTCAATTCTGAGGTGGTCTGATTTGGATATTAATATTATTATAAACTAATTTAATGGCGATTCTTTATGAAAGCCACATGACAAGCACGAAGAAGACATGTGAAAAGGCTTTAAAGGTGGTTGACAGAGTGATAAGAAAGGAAGAAGCCCCAAGAAATAAAACATGAAAGTCACTAAAGATTGAAGCACTCAAAGGGTGAAAAATTGAAGAAAAATGAAAAAATGGTCAAATGAATAGAAGATTTCACTTGCAAACGTTATAAAGTGCCATCCTCATCGAACCTCGAATTATATTCAAAATCTCAAAGTCCCTAAATTGAAAGGAGTGTTTATTGGGGCAATGAAGGAACACTTATAAGAAGGGTTGATCATGGAACCCCCGAACATGAAAAATGTGAAATACATGAGTTGAAGAAATTTTTTTAGAATCCATAGCTAGCCCACATATAGTGCACATTCCAATGAATGGAAGAAACTTTGCAATAAAATTATCATTAGCGGACTCCAAATCGTGCCTGAACGTAAAACACCCTTTTCCAAGGAAAGACAAAATAAAGGATTGGAAGGAAGCATAACATATC
Organism: Thuja plicata; assembly: GCA_018584345.1. Taxonomy (NCBI): domain Eukaryota; kingdom Viridiplantae; phylum Streptophyta; class Pinopsida; order Cupressales; family Cupressaceae; genus Thuja; species Thuja plicata. The sequence continues at coordinate 4,036,896 of MU228022.1, forward strand.
TCTAGCAGCCAAGGGATAAATGAAGAAAAGCTTTGCAGAAGGAAATGTCCAGAATGCGCTCCAGCACAATTATACGCAAGTCAAAGAATTTGGGAAACGACAAAACTCCTACAGACCTCTTAGCTCTCTCCAAAATGTGCTCTTAGCACCATTCTTCTCCATAGCCGGAATCGTGATTGAAAGAAAATATCCGCTGAGCAAGGTAAACCACGAAGAAACTAAAGAAAGGTTCGGGGAAGGTACAAGACCCCCCCAACACATTTCAAAGCAAATTCTGAAATCCTCGGTGAAAGATAGACCACAAGCCCAACACAAATCCTCCATGTGTCTAGATTACCGCTATGCCCGAAAGTCTGCCATAAAACTCAGAAGTCTCAGGACACGAGAAAGTTCCATCGCAAACACCTCAAAAAGAGAGGAAACATGGGAGGAACTTACCTTTCGAGCTTGTTGTGCATCATGGAAGGGGATACTCAATCCAGAATTACATCATCCCTTATTGTTCACACTGGAAGCACTTATTGCAATAAGCAAAGGAAATATCAGAAGAATGATTATTTAAAATGTCATGCAAATGCACTTCAATCGTGGAGGTGGGTGAGCCATGGGGGACGTAAAGAAACTATCCTTCATGGAAGGAAGAGCGCGATCCACTGTATTTTTCAACACAGTAAGGAAGAATAAATCAACCATTGTACTGAAAGCGCAGTTTAACCGAAATAAAGGTTAATTCAAGATGGATCCACGGGAAGTCCATTCCGAGCACCTCCTAGAGGTCAAAGTCAACAATGGAGGAATCACAATGAAAAGCCAGTCACCAATTCTAAAGAAATGAAGCCCGATGCCTGCATTGCCAAAGCGGAGTATGGAGAAATAGGTCACCGCGAGTGCCGAGACACACCCATCGCACGTGCAGTTCCTTGGAAGACGATGGAAGAGTAAATGACGAATGCACTGTGAAGTGCCATAATGCCATAAGAATGCTATAATATGCACCCAGCGCAATTTCATGGAAGTGGAGGAAAGTTTAAAACAAAGAAAATCCAGGACAAAGCTGAAACCCCGCCCACGACAAAGGAGCGCAAGTCAACGCATTCCAAGAATGGTCTCCTCCAAGGAAAATCCTTCACGACTCCCAAGTGCCGCCTGAGAATTACGTAAAGCAGTTTCTTGGAAATCATGGAATGAAGGAGAATCCTTCACATGAAGAAAATCTGTTATCGCTCCTAAATCCCGCTTGCGCAAAATGAGGAGCGCGATTCAACGGGGTTGAAGGAAAGTCAAACTTAAAAGAATCCATGACCTCCCCAAAATCGCACCCAAGCGCAAAATGGGATTTATGAGGAAAAAATTGCAAAAGAAGAAATTAGGATGGGGTCTTTTGTGAATGAAGGAAATTTCCATGGCCCACGCACTTGGGCATGATTTTTCCATGATTAGGGAAATGTTGCAAATGAAGGAAAATCCACGACTGCGTCCAAAAGATGGCGCATTATTAAGAAAATCTTGGAAAATTCCGAAATTTCAGAAAAATGGAAAATTTCAGAAAATGTGAAAACTCGAAAGTCTCGGAAAAAATGGAAGTCTTGGAGAATTCCGAAGTTTCGGAAAAGGGGAGAATTTCAAAAAATCCTAAAAAAAATGAAAACTTGGAAAATTCCTCGAAATCCCAAACTCAGCAAAAAATCCAAAACTTGGAAAAGTTAAAAATTCCAAAGAATCGGAAATTTGGAAAATTTTGAAAAATGAGAATTTTGGAAAACGTGGTAAAATTGAAAAAATCCAAAAAATATGGAAGTTTTGAAAAAACTGGAAATTGGAAACAAAAGGAGTTTTTTGGATTTAAATATAATATTAATTAAACATATTTAATATTTAATTAATAAAGCTTCAAAAATCAAAAAGCGATAAAGATGAGAAGTTATTAAATATTGATTTTTATCTATATTTAATAATAAGTCGAAAAAGCGACAAGATAATTATGAAATTGGGGAGATTAAAAGTGGAATTAAATTGCTTTTTTGAATTGATATTAAAAGATTAAATATTGAAATTTATTCTTTTTCAATATTTAAAATCAAAAAATCAAAAAGATGGATAAATCGAAACTTCCTTATGAAGTAAAGGTGCTTGAATTGGCAAGGTTTTTCAAAAATGGAGAAAAGTAGAGACAAGTGGCGCCTAAGTTGACAGTTTCCTAAATTTAGCTCCCAGTCTTTAAAGCAGCTTTTCAGGGTTTTAGTCTATTTATGAAGACTCTCTCATTTTCTCATCACACAAAGTTCGAGAAAACAGGTTGATGAGAGATTTTGAGGAATCGAGACGATTCGAGTGAAGTTTTTCTCAAAAGTTGAGCAAGATTCTTGAGAGAGAAAATTTCCAAGCAGGAGGGAATTCATTATTTTCGAAAGGCGTGAAGAATTCAAGATTAAAAGTTTCAGACGAATTTTTTTAGTAAGTTAGTGGAGAAACGCGATTTTGTGGAGAAGAGAGAAATTTGACCTCTGAAGGAAAATTTGTCAGATTTTCAGAATTTCCTCCTTAAGATTTTGGTCTGCTTTTTCGTTCTCCTGCACAATGCTTATGTTTGTTTTCATTTTTTATTTTGCAGAAATGGCGGAGCCAAGAGGAACAAGCATGACGAGGAAGCAGTTGATAAAGAACGAACAGAGGAGTTTTTTCCCAGAATCCAAGATTGTTTCGAAGTGGGCAGAGATTGGAGACACTAGCCTCGGAGGCCTGGACATGACAGAGTTTCACAGAAGGATGTTTGGGTATAAAGATCATCAACTGACCAATTTGGCCACCCGAATTGTGAACAGTGGAATTGTGGCAGCAGCTGGCTTTGCTCCAGCTTTTCAGCATTCCGAGCTGATCGTGGAATGCGCCAGGCACTTCAATTCAGGAGATAGAACGATCAAAGACTCCAATGGAAACATCACTGCAGACCTTTCTCCACCCGCAATCACGGAGGCATTCAGAATCCCTTCTTTCAAGAAATTGGTATTGAGGACGAAGGAGCAGGCACATAGAGTTTTTTCTGTAGCAATTCAATACTGTGAAAAAGTCATAAATGATAAGTGGTGGAGAAAAAATAAATCCCATCATTCAAAATTGTCGAAGGAGTTGGTTTGGTTGGATTTCCATAGGGAATACAACGACTTGATCATGATGCTGAGTAGAATCTTTGGCATGCCGCACCCCTATCTGTTCGAGTCATGGATGTGATACTTTGTCGAACAAGTAGTTGAAGAGCACAATCACATGGACTGGGCTGGAATGATCAGTGACAACCTCAGTGAACAGTTGGCAAACCTTGAGCAATCACAGAAGTTTAATATGAGTTCCTATGTCATATACATGTTGGCACGAAATACAAGGTATGAGGGATTGCGATGTAAGGGAGCAATCGGAAGTGGCACTTCACGGCTGAAAGTTCACGAGTGTTATCCTCAGTTGCATTTGCAAGCCATTGATGATTATGTCCAGGTCAATGATGCCTTCGCAATGCGAATTGTGAGAAATCTGCAAAAGAAATTGCACATGAGATTGTCTGAAGGAGCAATGAAGCTAGTGGAGGAATACCGAGCCTGGTTTATTCAGTTTTCCACTTTCTCCTATATCAGAGTGCAAGGATTTTCGACACAACCATACAAGCTTCCAAGATATCCTACTGACAAGATGGTTATGTTGGAACTTACTCGGCAATTGAAAATGTACGACAAGATTCAGAAAGGAAAGTAGAAGTTGGGATTGGATTTCCCGATTTTCATAGGAGAAGATAAAGCTGAAATGTGCTCGTGTCTAAAGGCAGCTGAGAGATCCCAGGATGAGTTACACTTCTTCCATCTGCCATTCTACTTACGAAGACCGGATTTTGATCCCTATAACAAAATCAAGTCGATGGCAGGAGCAAGGTATCAACATAAGACGCACCTTGAAGATTTTTGGGCCAATGCTGCAAATGAAAATGAGATTAGGAAAAGGATGCGCTCCAGATTGCCCCTGAACATCATCAGAGCTCACAAACTCTTTCACGTGCCTGATCAGATGAAGGAAGATCCAAATGTGCTTCAGAAAGGGTATAATCCAGAAAAAGAGAGGGTTACTAATCCCTATGACTGGCAAAGAAAGGAGGTTTCAGATGTTGATGTTTTGGCAAAACCAGTCCTGGACTTCACAAGGTGGTGGATTGAGTGACAACTTGGTAGAATGAGTGTACCAAAGGAGGAATAGACGTACGAGTTATTAGGGCATCAACCACTACAGGATGAAAGACCAAAGCAAACTTCATGAGAAAGGATTAAAGAAGGAGAAATTTTGTCAGGGAGTGCAGAGCACAGAAAAGAAAAAAGTATTGCTCAGGAAACACACACAAAGAGGAGGTTGAATCTCCATATTGAAGAGCCACAACAGAAGAGACCAAGAGTCGAGGAGATGCCATCCTCACCTAGCCAGACTCCAAGTGTGCAGGAGATAGGCGCTTTTTCCAGACAAGAAGTAGAAGCAAGTAGGGTGAGAGCTGAGCAAGGAGAGCAACACGTGACAAGGTTAGTTCAGGATAGATTAAGCATTAACGCCAATGAGGGGTTTGCACCAGCAAAAAGTAGGGAACAGGATGTTACCACTGAGGAAAGTCTTGGTGTTTTCTTCAGAAGGATAATAGAAGAAGAGATTCCCATGGCCAAAGATGAGATTCCCACGATAGAGACACCAGCCCCAGAGGTGACGACAGAAAGTCCAGGAACTGAGGAAATTGACACGAGCAATGCAAGGACAGAAGCAGATGGCAGTTCAAAAGGATCAAGGAGCCGCCATTCCAAAATGGGTGAGGCAGACGCTCCAAAGAAGTCAGGAAAAGGAAGTTGACCTAGCTTTCTAATTGCAGGAAATTATGAACAGGGTCAACCAATCACATGAGAAAGGAAAGGCTAAGAGGTCTGCGAAGATTGTCAGAGATGAGTCTGGGTTCAAAACCCTTCAGCTTGCAACACCGGCCATGGACAAAGCAGAGGATCAAATCGCTCCAGATGAACATAACGTGGCCAAGTTTGACTTAGGTCATGCCTCCCGAGAGCAGGTATTGGAGGAACTTGATGATTCTACACAGGCAGTCAAGAACAAGATGAGGAGATTAGAAGAGAAGTATCAGAGGCAGAAAGGAGAGATCAAAGCATTATGTGACTACATGAGCAGTCTACCTCATCCAATAAGGGAAGAAGGTCCATCTTTTGTCCCTCCGTCGGTTGTTCCAACTGAGGCGGTAGAGAGTATAGATAGAATCAGGACAAATTCTCAAGGGGCGGAGGCTTGGATCGAAGGCATCCAAAATGAAGCCCACAAGCATGCTGAGGCCTTGGTACGAGTTTACAACAGGGCATTGGCCATCCTTTCCCGGATTCAGTGCATGGAGGAATCATGGGAGGATAAGCATATCTATCAAGATGAGATGATCATGGAATTGTAGGAGTTGATGGAGACGCCCAGGCATGTGCTAGTTGACCGTGGGAAATCTCCAACACTATCGCATCACTGGTATCAAAAAGGTTGTATGAAAAGCAGATAACTATAGACAACCTGAAGAGTAAATTGGAGGAATTCTTTAGATTGAATTTTTTCACCAAGGATGATTTCGAGAACTTTTCCACCTTCTCGAATGATATGCACACGGCTCAGGATTTGTTGCCAGAATGGGAGGACAGCTTGAAAAAAGTTGAACGAGCTATGGTAGCTTTGGAATTCAAGTAGGAATCAGCACCGAGTGTCAATATAGATGAGTTAGAAGCAGTATTGGGAAGATTCTAGGCATTCAGGCAGAGCGGTCAAAGGTAGATTCTGTGGTAGAGATGCATTTAGTGCATAGTGGGCACACTTAGTGGTCATTTATTGCACCCCACTTTCTTTCTGATTATCCATGCATGATGGGTACTTATTGCCCACTATGGTAGTGGATTCCTTTTGCATTAAGGTAGATTCCTTCTTCTTTGCCCTAACCCTAATTAGGGCTAAGGTGGCACGATCTGGGCCGTCAGTTATTGTTTGATACAGGCCACTCATTGTATTCGAGGACCTATATAAAGGCCTCACTTCTCATTTGTAAGGAGCGAATTTTGAGATTGTTGCTAAAGAGCTACTAAAAAAATAAAGTTTTCATTGTTGGTTTCATGGTGAATACTTGATGTGTTTTAGTGCTTGTTTGGTTTCATAATTCCCTAATTTAGTTTAGATTAGTTGGATAATGTTAGATGAAGTGTTGTGATTGCAATGATAAATATGATAGTGTTTTGATGAGTTCCTTTGGTTCATACTTTTGACGTTTTACAGATTGTAAATCGTTGTGCAAAGTTAGCCTGAACCTCAATCATGCATATGCTTAACTTCTGTCATTCGCGTACATTGTTCTTCATGATGGTGTCCGTGGTGGTATGAAAATCCTCTGCATAAACCTTGAAGATTGCACCCGTTCTCGTGTAGTTGTAGTATAACTTGGCGAAGCGAAACCTGGTTATTGGGAATTTGTCCACCAAAGTATATTGACAATTACTATCATTGCCCTTAGGAGTAGATTAAAATTTCTGAACCCTACTTCCTTTTGCTTTCTACACATTCTCAAAATTCCTAAAAAAGGTCTTTCATTGCAAATCTTTCAAGACTGAAAACGTAAGGCCCCTTGTGATATTCAGCAAATCACATTTACCACCAATCTTATTCATGGTCAAGACCTGACACGAAAGGAACCTTGGAGTGACCTATATGATCTTCTCGCAATCTTAGCATATACAGAACTTTGATCAAGAGAGGATAAGATACCTTGGTGTTTTGTTCTACTGTTTGGTGGGTCATAAAACACACATCAACATTACCCAACTTCCATATCAATTCCTTGAGTCTCCTAGTATAACCCCTAACTGACTCGTTTTTCCCTTGCGTGGTATTATAGATTTTTGTGACTATCTCGTAGGAGTCTAAATTCCTCCTCAAAGGCAGTAAGGAGGTCCTTCCATGTGGATTTCTGGGTTACCTCCAAGTTTGTATACTAGTCAATAGTGATCCCTCTTAGTGTGGCAGGGAAGGCTTTTAACCATTCATCTATATCATTTTCTCCATTGGCCTGCCATATGGTGATACACGTTTTACAATGTCGGGCCGAGTCCTCGAAGCCTTCTCCAGTAAATCTAGGAAGTTTTTGCTTAGCTATTGCCATTCTCTTTCCGCTCTTCCCTCCTGCCGGGACACTCCCTCCTGCCGAGACACTCCCTCCTACTCCTTGTGATTCCTCTGTCTGGGCGGAGTGGTGTGGCTCCCAGTACTCTCTTCGAGCAGGGGTTTCAGGATCTCCCCTCCCCCCCTTCCTTCTCCACTGTTTCTGAGATGGCCAAGTTGGCTAATCCTTCTATGTTGTTTTGGATCAGGCTTTCTTCAATTTGTCGTTCACTTACAGGGTTCCCCAATCCTCTCAAGAGGCGACGTCTTTCTTCTTGTTGCTGTTGACCAAGAATCCGCAGGAATGCTTCTTCCTCAGTTTCTTCTTCAGGCCTACGCTTGGGATACTTATTTGGAAGCAGGGGCATTAATTTATTGAGTGGACAAAATGTCTAGCAGAAGTCGAGGAATTCCTCAAAGTACATCCTACACCGCTGGTCTTACCAAAATTTATCCGTACTATGCTTCTGTGGAACTGCTCACTCGGCTTCCCTTCGCACGTATCGGTACTTCCCAAGCGACCACCATATCTCGTGTCACTTGATCTTCCCTTGGTATTCCCTCCTCTTCTCTATGACCTCAGGGTTCGGACTTAGGCAGCGGCGCCAAAATGTAGAATGGTTATTAATGCTATATTCAATGATACCAACAAGACATTTACCAATAAACAATTAAGACATTCATTACCAATACCAATGAAATACACAGAGTACCATACCAGAATACCAAGATGGCGAGCAAATGTTATTTCTCTATTTATTACCAACAAAACCAGGAGTCCATCACAATAAACCAAAGTACTTATATAAAAGTCGGTTGGTTGGGGAAACCAATGGACGCATCTCCTCGCTTCTAACTACCCTCCCAGCAAAACATAACTAAGTCTAATACAATATTACTTTATTACGTACTACACATGGATGCTGATTTATAATGATGGCAGTAATAAATACCACTTCACACCACATTTTCCATCTTTATCATTGTAATAGCAGTTCTAAACTTCTACAAATAAATCTGTCTTCATGCCTTATTTACAGTGAGTGACGTAACTCATGTTGATTGAATTGTTAATTCATTAGTTAACAACAAATTATATACTTCATTATTTAATGTCTATGATAACTTAGCTGGATAACTAGAACCTAATAAAACCTAACTCATGCTGATTCAATTGTTAATTCATTAGTTAACAAAATATGTACTTGATTATTGTATGTCTATAATAACTTACCTGGATAACTAGAAACTAGTCAAGTATTATGTTCTCCAAATTTTGCCTTTATAAAGTGATTGATCATAAGATTAAATATGTGCAGTACGTTGAAAGTTAATGCTATGCATAAAATCAATTGACCTTGAAAAATGGTGATGCTTACTGTTCTTCATCAGGTCTCTAAGAATCTCATAAATTTATTCCAATATTCTTAACTCAGTACAATTTGATCTCCGGCTCTTACATGTCTAAACTTTTCAAATTATGCCAACGTATTTAAGATTTGACAAAAAGCATTTTAATACTTATGCTAACAAGTATCCATGGAACAGAAAATCATTAAGGTAAACTAGGTAGCGGTTAACTCAATTGGTCCTTAATGATAAGCATCAGCATATCAGATGAAAGACTAACAAAAATGATTATAAATATAATGTTCAATTTCAGAAGATCTGCAGTAATGGATAAATTAACAACAAAAACAATAAGAAAGATATTCACTGACGTGCAAAATTAATGTGGTAAGTCATTAATCACTTAATTGCAATCCATTCAACAAGCCCAACAAAATAAAATACATGTCATATAAGAGAAAATAAGATGAAAGATATTACATCAGTGTCTGGTGTCCATTTTAAAACAGATGAAAGAATCCCAGGTTCCGTAACAATTCGGAATCCTGATTCACTAAATCCCTTTCTCGCATCAGATGAAATCCTGCGTTGTATGCGATCAAGTTGATTCTGTAAGCATTTAGGAATCCGTGAAGCAGGATATACATCCACTTGGCCAGGATCTCTAAGAATATTTTCTCCAAACCTAAAAGTATAATAACATTCATAGTTACAAGTTGACACAGATATCCAAACATTAAGCACGCAATTTGAATAAGAACAATTACTATCAGCATTTACAAAGTAATAAATTCACTAAAACCATAAAGACTTATATTGTTCGATGAGAAACTCATCCTCTCTCTCAATTCAAACATTTTTACACATCCAAAGAACATTAATAATATTCTTTTACAGTGCTCCACAATGCAGTCATATGAATGATGGGCTCCATTGGTGGTATTATGTTAGCATGATAGACTTTGAAAATGATTAATTAGGTTGATCATTAGTGGTATTAAATTAATTACTAAAAAAAAAAAAATCTCTTGAAATGCATAACAAAGATAAATATAGTTGAAAATACTTTATTTGATGCAGCAGGCAGCCAAATTAATGCAAGAGAACCTAAAATTTAATGATGATGTCATAAATATTAGAGAGCATCTTGTGAATGCCACCTAGTCACTAATGTGACTAATGAGTAGCAAAAATGACCAAACTCCCTTTAATGGCCCAAACTCAAGCCATCTAATAATGAAATATAGACATCCAAATTGCCTTTGATAGATTCATTGAAATGAATGATGAGTTGAAATATGCCAGCACAAAAACTTCTTGCAAATTTCAATTAGTGTTATAGGTCATATAAACAAAAGATTCGGAGATAAGATAAGCTTTGTAAACTCAAATACATTTTCCAGATCACACAGAGAATATTTCTGCTCAGAACTTAAACAGCACCCATGCTTAAAAATCAGACTAAGAATACATACATGACTGAGGCTTCAAATAAGTTCTCTAAGTAAACAATGGACTAATAGAAACAACCAGACTTATTCTGAATATGCAATATCATATCTTAAGATGAGCAAGTCCGTACTCTCAGATTGCTCCATGCCATCTACATTTGTCTGAATTGATAGGACTGGTCCCCATTATGTTTTCTCAGACGATCAGCTTCTCTGGTAGTCTCTGTCTACATTTTCCCCTGCTGGTTACTGTTGATGTGAGTTTTGTGACCACTCCAACATGCAAAATAAAATACCAAGTATTCTATACTCTCTTGAACAAGGAAATCTCATATCGCTAAATAATATGACACCGTGTGATCAAATAAGGCAACCCCAACATTTACACTGTGAACTAGCGACTTTGTGTTGGATATGACTCAGTTTTATAATGTGATTTGCTGGTAACCACAAAGAAACTGTTCTGACCTTTTCACACATCTCCCATTGTAAATGGGACCACCTTTGCTTTTAGTTTCGCTTGGCCCTTTTGGTTTTGTTTTCTTGGTAGCTTTGGTGTCCATCTCCTAGGTTTAGGAACCACAAATTTGAGTAAGTGTACTTAGACAGAGCTGTCCTAGTAACTAATGAGCACTAGTAGAAACAAGAGCAAAGAATCGTTTGGTTCTGAATTTGGAAGGTTCAAAGGGCAAGTAGTTGGTCAAAAATGATTAAGTGATTGGTCAAAGGGCATGTGAATGGTTCAAAGAAAATGGCCAAGCTCAACTTACACTCATAAACGCTGATCTAGATGTATCAAGAGTTTCATCAAGTGTTCAGAATTCCAGTACCTTACTTTGATGGTGTTTAAGAGTGATGATAACATCTGCCGAAGGCTACGAATGGCGTTCATAAACGCTAGACCAGTGAAGAACCTGCGGTTTCAAAACAGAAATTACGAGGCTTCAAAATTTCAAAAGATGGTAGGTATGATGATTTGCACACAGGCGGCTCAAAGGTGGAGCCTCAGAGGGTCAGAGGTAATGGTGGAGCAGTTTCTTCATACATCAGAACATCAGGGTGTCAAATTAGCAAATTAACCTCCTGAATATCAGAGAAATAACACAGCCAAGGAAATGTTAACAAAGGTGAAATGAAACTTTTTATGGCAATATGATTTGTTTCTAAAACCCTACTGGGTGTGCGCTCACAACAAAGATTGAAACATGATGAACGGTTGTGGGGAACTCTTTGTCCGCAAATAATTCACACACAAAGGGAAAGAATGTTGTTTCAGAATCACAAAAACCATCACAAATGATGAATAATGACCATAAGAGCTAATTTTGAATGAATATGAGATCGCCAAAAGGTTCAAATATTCCAGAACTTCACCTTCGTTTCCAGACAATTCATCCCAAGTAAGGAACCCTTCATTTGCATGCTCAGCAGTGGTCATACACAGCGGAAGTACAACCTATTCTCCAACGCATTGTGAAAGAGAAATTGCACACTAGAAAAACTAAGTACAAAAGAAATCCCCAAGCCTGATCCATATGCACTCCTTAGTGTTGTGTCTCTATAACCAAAAACTCAGGACTTTGCTCAAACTAATTCTGACAAACTGTTCGTGTGAAGTTGTTTTGTCAAGTTCAATATCCAGTTTCAAGAGATTGCTAGGTTGCACAGAATCGCAAACTTTACATACCAGTGATTAATGATATTCCCAAGTTAAATTCCCAGCAAACAGTAGCAAAGTTGTAAAATCATTCTGATTACAATTGTTAATCTTATTTACTTTTATTACTTGACAGAATCATTTAAACCCATGCCAGCAATACAGTAATAACATCTTTTACACTTTCTTGCTTGCCCGTTCCTTAAATGCAAATGATAATCATTGTCCTATTAATTTATCAGCAATTACACAGGGATAAAAATTACAGGAATTCTGCACCTGTTAGATGAATGGATGACTGTAAGATTGCCTATGACTGCCGCTAACTTTCAGACAGTAACTGGACAGTTCCAACACCACCAGACTACTAGCCTTGCTGCCCGCTCTACTTAGTGTCGTCGATTACTTCTGGAAGGATATATGATGGTAAACGTTTCATTTGCTTCTTTCAAGTGTTTGTTGTCGTGAACCAAACTCCCAACAGCAAGAGGATCCGACATTCCCAAAGATAAGACTCCGTGTTCTACACGGCCAAGGAATCTTCTCCATGCATCTATCCAATTATTCCAGTGTGGCTCTGTGCTTCGCTTACGATCTTCTCTCCATTAGTTCGTGTGCGTCCTACCTTGACTGTTCATTTGTCTCAGTCTGGTCCACACCAACTCAGACAGTAAATACAAGCCCTTCAATTCGTTCAACCTCGTAGTGGAACTGCAGTAGGATGTATGCAATCTTTTAAGGCATTAACTGCTGTGTTAAGGTATTTCAGTTTCCTTCAGTGGTCTCTACTAAACCAGGAACTCTGACAAAAGGAGTTTATTCTTCCTCACTACCCGACAGTGACTTCACAAATCCAAGCCTGTATTCCTTCTTCGATTTTCACATACTTACCTTCGAATTCCCGTGCAATTCCTGTGCATTCCCATGAAAAACAGTTTGGACCAAATTTTTAAAATTAACATACATACTTCATTTAAACAATAATTATTTAATATTAGTATGGTAATATTTCTAATATTAAATACTTAAAGTTCTCTTATTCAACTCAAACGTATTTTATTTAGGGGATATTACACCTACACTGCCAGCACGATCTTATTGGCAGCGTCTGAAGGGTGGAGATAGCATACGGTGTATGCAAGACTACTTGTCGTACGGGCAGGATTGCTGACCGTACAGTATGGTCACAGGACCATACGGTATATGGATGGCCAATTACTTCCCTGTGTCTGACAATCTACTACGATGAAGGTCCCTTTTGTGGTGATGTCTGTGTTTGACGCCCGATCAAAGGCTTGCCCTTCGGTGGAGTGACGTACGGCACTACCTGACTGAGCAATCTGTATGGTGCCAACAATGTCACCCGTACGGTCAACAGAGACCCAAATCGTACGGTGGAAACACACTTGTTGTACAATGGCAAGACAACTGCAGTACGGTTATGTATATGTATGCAGTACGATGATGGTTTGAGGCTTGGAGTATGCTATGGAAACCGTGCTGCCCAAATTGATCTCTCTCTATGTAGTTCGGTGGCCAACAACAGTGTTACCAAGGCTAAATAGGTACGGATTCTTAGTGCAGCCGATGTTGTCAGTAAAATTGTATCGTGAGTGTAATATGGAGCAATATAGATCAATGCCACAAAAACACAATAATGATAGCACTTCAGATTATCAACAGATCTTCGAGTACAATAGTTTCGGATCAAGAGCAGAATAGGGCGAGGAGTTACTCCCACCATAATTGCAAACACCAAATAGGGATCACCTCCGAAATGGCAGACAACTAAATCCCAACAAGAATTCGCACATACAAAGAAAATATCAAATTCACCTGCAAACTACATCCTACAGGCGGCCATAAATATGGCTTCACGGAAACTTCGTGAAGGAGTACAAAAAGTGCCAACACGGCTACACGCTACCAGACGACTAAAAAAAATAAAAAAAAATATGGGCCCGAGATATACAAAAACCGATCGAGACCCCAAATACAAACATTTTATTTTATTAATAATGGGGACATTACAGTCCTCCCGTCCCAAGAATTGCTTGTCCTCAAGCAATTGCAAGTTGGGGTATTCCTGAATCTGTTCGCCTTCCCAGGTGGTGTCTTCTACGGCAGATCCTTCCAGCGTACAAGGAACTCCTTGACGATGTTGTTCCTCAACTTCTTCTCCCGAACGTCGATGATCTACGTTGGCTCTAGCACTAACTTTCCTTCTTCGTCGATGGGCAGCAAATCCTTTGACACAGTGATGCGCTATCCCACGACCTTCCTTAGGCAAGACACGTGGAATACAATATGGATCTGACTCCCTTCGGGCAGTTCCAATTCATAGCCGACTTCGCCTACCCTCCTGACCACACAGTAGGGCCCGTAAAAACACAGCCTAAGCTTTTCTTTGCCTCCTGTCTTTAGAGAAGATTTTCAGTAGGGTTGAAGTCAAAGGTATACCAAATCACGAACTTCAAAACTTCTCTCGATTTGGTGCCTGTCAACATACATCTTATGTTGGTTTTGGGCCCTCTGAAGATTTTGCTTGAGAGATCTTAGAATATCCATACCCTCCTGAATAGCCAATCCTTGGCCTTCGGCACACAACTGTCACCCAGTGCCATATCAACAAATGATGGAGGTTCGCAACTGTACAGTGCTTTGAATGGCGCCATCCCAATTGACATGTGGTATTGTAACAGTGCTCACCCAAATGCAACCACTTAACCCATGCCTTCTGTTGAGCTGAAACGTAGTTCCTGAGATAACCATACAGTCACTTATTCACAATCTTTGTATGTCCATCATTTTACGGGCGATAGCTGGTACTAGGTGACAATTTTGTTCTTGCAAGCCGGAATAGATCTGTCCAAAAAATGTTGAGGAAGAAGCTATCCCTGTCGCTTACTATGTTCCGAGGGATACCATGCAGGCACAATACTTCAAGGAAGAACAAGTCTGCCATTTGTGCGGCCTAATGCCCAACAGAAATAGCGAAGAAGTGTGCATACTTGGTTAGTTGATCGACCACCACAAATATACTGTCCTTTCCTTGCACCTTGGGAAGCCCAGAAATGAAGTCCATAGATGCTATCCCACTTCTGCTCAGGAATCAATAATGGTTGAAGTAGACCAGCTGGCAATGTGTGCTCGGATTTATTCTGCTAACAAGTAGCACATTCCCGAACATAGTGTAGGACGTCATTCTTGAGACCCATCCATGAAAACCTTTCCCCGATTTGTTTGTAGGTCTTCATGTACCCCGGATGCCCGGCAAATGGTGAGTCACGCATCTCCTTTAAATTTTTCTCCTTCATCTGGGAATCGGGTACTTAATAAATTATGTCATTGTAGTAAATGATGTCGTTAACCACTTTGTATCTTTCGTCATGCACTTAGCCATCCACCAGCTGACACGCGAGAGGGTTCTTAGAGTATTCTACCAAAAGGTGTGCCTTCCAATCCCCCGAGATTTGAGACAAGGAGCATATGGCAGGCTTCCTTGATAACGCGTCGGACACAACATTATTTTTCCCCTTCACATACTCAATATCAAATTCAAACACCTGTATTTTACTCACGCAGTTTTGTTGTCATCCGTTCAGCTCCCTCTGCTCCAAGAAATACCTCAGCCTGTTGTGGTCGGTACAGACGACGAACTTGGCTCCGACGAGGTATTGACGAAACTTCGTCAAGGCGTGCATAATGGCGAGCATGTCTTTGTCATAGATGGAATACAATTGTTCCACTCCCAATAGCTTCCGACTGTTGAATGCAATAGGGTGATGGTCCTGCATTAGTACGGCCCCAATGCCTTCCCCGGACGCTCTACATTCTAGGATGAAGGGTTGAGTAAAGTCTGGCAATGGGAGGACTGGGCAAGAACTCACAGTTTCCTTCAACTTGTCGAAAGTATGTTGTGCTTACTCATTCCATTGGAAAGATCCTTTCTTTGTCAGGTTTGTTAAAGACGCAGCGAGCTGTGAGAAACCCTTCACGAATCTCTTGTAGTAACTACACAACCGAAAGAATCCACGCAGCTCTAAGAGAGTCCCGGGGTGTGGCCAGTCCAAAATGGCTTGGATCTTCTCCTGATGCACCTAAACCCCTCGACCACTGACAATGTGTCCCAGACATCGTATATTTGTCATTCCAAATTCACATTTGGATCTCTTGGCGAACAATGATTGTGAATCCATGATTCCCAGCACTTCGTCAAAATGCCAAAGAGTTTCTTCCCGCGATTTGTTGTAGATGAGTATGCCGTCAAAGAACACCAACAGGAACTTGCGTAGTTGCTTGTTGAAGATGTGGTTCATGCAAGACTAGAAGATGGTTGGAGCATTGGTCAACCCAAACGGCATGACGAAGAACTCATAATGTCTCTAATGGCAATGGAAAGTTGTCTTCTCCACATCATGTTCCCTCATGCAGATTTGGCGGTAGCCTGAGCGGAGGTCTATTTTGGAAAATAGATGGCACCGTGTAATTCATCCAACAATTCGTCGATCCTTCTTTACCAACACCACGGAGGATGAGAAGGGGCTAGAACTGGGTCTATTCCACCCTTTGTCGAGGAGTTTTTGGGTAGTCTTCTCTATCCCATCCTTGAATTTCTTGGGATGACGAGAGGGCATGGTAATGACAGGCTTGGCGCCTTCCTCGAGCTTGATGGTGTGCTCAAAGCCATGGTGCGGTGGTATGCCAGGTGGAACTTTGGCGAAGACCAAACTATGCTTGTCCAACACAGTCTGAAGCTCGTCATCATGGAAGTATTTGTGTTGTCCCTTCACGGGCATGGACGAAACAAGACAGTGTGCAACCCAGACAATATCATCGTGTCTGAAAATAGCCTCCATTCGTCGTGTCGAGATTTCTTTTGGACCTACGTTGGACATTCCCCTCAGCACAACCTTTTTTCCATCCACTTTGAAGCAGAACTCCATCCTTTTGAAACTTTGTCTGTATTCATCTAGAGTCTCCATCCACTGAATGCCCAGTATGACCTCCATGTCATCCAAATCTACCACAAAGAAGTCGTCCTTTACTGTGTGATTTTCCATGGTGATGCTCAATTGCAGAACCAAATCGGTGCATGAAACAAGGTTTCCACCTGCCACCTTGACCTGAAACCCTTCATGTGCCTCTGTAGTCAAACCCCTACGGTTCACGAGTGATGAATTTATGAAGTTGAGCGTGGCCACATTGTCGAGCATGACTACCACCCGTTGTCCCTGAAGTATACACCGCACCACGAATATCGTACACCTCAGAGTGCTAGCAAGTCCCGCAATGGCACCTCCCCTCCAAACCAGTGTGACAATCCTCTCCACGGTCAGAAACATGTTGTCTGCCTCCTTCGGCTTCAGTTTCTTAATGTTCCTCTTCTCCTTCAGACACCACTTCAATGTAGTAGATTTTTCGTTTGCCCAAAAATCAGTGCCCTGGATCCCATGGCTCCTTACAGTTGAAACAGTGTTTCCTTCTCCTCAGCTCTTCTCTAGCGGCCTCATCAAATGATGGCTTCTTTCGTGGGGGTTTGTTCTCTCTTTCCTTCGGAGCAAGTGTTGGCTTGGGGTGTGAATAACTCTTGGAGGAAGACGAAGATGTTGCCATATTGCGTGCCTTTTTAATTGCTTTTGTGAGTCTGATGGGGTTAAATCCTTTCACCCAGCCTCTGAGAAGTTCCATCAGCCCATCTATGAACAACACAATCAGTCGCCTTTCTGAGATGTCTATCACCAGCACGGATAGCCTCTGGAATTCAACAATGTAATGGTCAACTAACTCGGATTGGTTCAGCTGAGTGAGCTCCTTGAAATTACGTTCTGGATCTTTCTCGTCGAAGCAGTCTATCAACCTCTCCATGAATTCAGCGTACGACATTATTTGATCATGGTCGAGGGTCACCATTCCATGATGCCACCATTCGTGTGCAATTCCTTCTAAGTGGAGTGTTGCAAACTGGATTGCCTCCTCCGGCATCGGGTTAAGCTGAAAGTATGTGTCTGCCTTCTGTACCCATGCTTGTGCAGTTGTTGATCTAGCTCCATCGAAAGATGATAGATTTACCTTGCCTATCTTCCGCTTAAGGTCATCGTTGTAATAGCCACGACCACTACCTCGTGAGTATCTCATTCGCAGCTCAGCATAATCTCTGAAGGACAGGTTTTTCCACAAGATTCGCATTCCTTCAATCTTGCATTAGTTGATCCTACATTTCTTCGAAGGTGGGATCTCGTTCACTTGGAGATGCTTCGGTCCTTGGCAGAAACCTCGGCATCGACGGTCGAGGGCGTGCATGAGAGTTTGCTCTCCTTGTGGCCGAATTATCGTCGCCATCTCCATTTTGTTCTCCATTCATCCTTCCTTCAGCCAATTTCTGCAACGTCTCTTCCATGAGTCGTTGTCGTTCTTGCCCACTGTTCATGGTTTCATTGAGTTGTGCCTGACTTTTGGTTAACTCCCTCGAAAATTCCATAACTTCAACATTCGGATCTCGTGGCTCCCCCATTCTGTCGAGAGAACGGTACCTCTTCATGTACACCCAAAGCTCCTTCCACATTCACTACCCAATGTGCAGGCAAGATCACTAGCTCTGATACCACTGTAATGTTCCGAACGTAGCTAGCAAACTCCTACAATCCCAGCACGATCTTATTGGCAGCGTCTTAAGGGTGGAGATAGCTTACGATGTACACAAGACTACTTGTCGTACGAGCAGGATTGTTGATTGTACGGTATGGTCACAAGACCGTACAGTATGGATGGTGAATTACTTCCCCGTGTCCGACAATCTACTGTGATGAAGGTCCCTTGTGCGCTGATGTCCAAAGGAACGTTGAAATTTTAAAATTTTAATGTCCAGAGGAATTACAAGGTTGAGATGGACTTAATCAAGTGTGTGAAAGGTTCGAGTTGAGATATAAAGTGGAAAAAATTGGGTATTGGAATTAAATATTGAATAAATCATCCAATATTTAATTGATAAATGTTGGAAACAATTGAAAAATGGCGAAAATGGATTGAAATGGATTTTAGAAATATTTTGGAAAACAATTAAATACTGGAATTTTCTCGCCAATACAATGAAAATGTTGGAAATATTTAATTGGCGAAATATTTCAATTCCAACCCTTTCAATTGTGCACACATGGACGAAGTTTGAGGAGGAAGCTATGACGCTCAAAATGGCATCCTTCAAAAATTTTGGAAAATTAAATACAAGTTGTAGTCTTCTTAAGAGAATCTCTCCCACAATGGTAACATGCAAGAAAATTTTATGAAGCTGCCTAAAATTAACTCTTCGCCAATTTAGCAGCTTGGGGGTTTGAATTGCCTATATAAGAAACGCATTCTCACTTCATTTGCACATTGAAAAATTGGAGCCAAGAGCAAAAGGAAATATTTTTTGGAGAATTCAAGAAGTGCGAAGTTTTGAGGAAGAAGTGTGCCAATTTTGAAGTGAGAGAAAGAATTAAGGAGAGAGAAAATTTCTTTCTAGAGACAGGTCAAGTTGCAATAAGCTGAAGAGTCAAGAAAAGGGGCTATGAGATTCATAGAGGGGTAATTTTGTAGTAAGATTGAAGAATCAGAGGAAAGACATGGATTTCTTGAGGAGAGAAAATCTTTCTATAGAGAGAGTGGATAGTTTATAATGAATTTTAAAAAAATTCTTCTCCGGAGTTAAAATTCGTTCTGAAAGTGTAGAAACTTAATCTGTTTTTTATTCTTCCAATGTTCTTATGTTGTTTAAATTTTTGTTTTGCGGTAGGAAGAATTCCAGTTGCAGACGTTCACAGAAGAGATTCAAGTTCCATTGTTGAAGAAATCCAAATTTCAAGCAATCCAGTTCAAGGCGCTCAAGGTTCAAAGATCAAAGTTCAAGTCTAAATGAAGAAGCAAAGAGTACAATACTTAAAGTTCCTCCGGAAAATACAAAGATCTCAGTCATGAAAAACAAGGAGGAAGAGTTCCAATTCCAGACATTCAAGTTCCTTAGATCCAATTCAAGTATAATAGACTTCAGCAATGACAAAATGGTCAACAATGGCACTCAGTCACCTTCCTAGGTTCACATGTCCAGATTCTTTACATTGAAGGAAGGAATAAATGATAGATTATTCTAGGAAGACAAGGCATTTAATGCATAGTGGGCATTCATTTCGCCCTACTCTCCTACTTGACGGACATGCATAGTGGGCATTTATTTCCCGCACTAAGGTAGTGGTTTTTTCTTGATTGGTCTATGTGGACCTATGCATTAATTGTGGATTGTTTTTCTTTGCCCTAATCCTAATTAGGGTTGAGGTGGCCAAATTTGGGCCATCGATTTTGTTTCGATCTAGTCCACTCATTGTAATTGGAGACCTACAAAAAGGCCTCATTTCTCATTTGTAAAGGGCATAATTTGGAGATTGTTGCTTATGACCTACTGAGATGATAAAGTTATCATTGAAGTTTTGTGATTTGTTGATGTATCTTAGTGCTTGCATGTTCTCTTTGTTCCCTCACTTAGGTAGATTTGTAAGATAAAGTGTTTTGATTTCAATGGAAAATGTAATGATGTTTGATGAATTTTATGGCTCATACTTTTGATAGTTTGCTGATTGTAAGCTATTGTGTAAAGTTAGCCCGAGCCCCCCTTTTATGGATGCTTAACTTATATCATTAAATGTGCATTGTTCATTATGATGGTGTTCATTGTGGTATGAAAATCCTTTGCATAACCCACAAAAGATTGCACCAATTCTTGCAGAGTTGTTGATCTTGCTGAAGCAAAGCTTGGTTATTTTGGAATTTGTCCATCGAAGAAGCATATATTGATATCATTGCTTTTAGGATTAGAATAGATTTTGTAAACCCTATCCTATTTACTTTCAACATATTTGAAAACCCCAAAAAAGTACTCACTGCAATATCACTTGAAAGATCCCCATATCCAGTATATGTTTGAAGTCGACTTGAGGAACATAATGTAAGGCCCCTAGTGATACCAGCATATCACATCAACCAGTGAGCTTATCCACAGTCGAGAACTGACATAAAACGCACCTTGGAATCAATTGTATGATCTTTCGCATTCCATCTATTGGTTTTGTATGCACAGTTTATAATAATAGATGTTATTCCAAAATATATATACTATATTTGATTATCAAAATTCCAATATGTTTATGGCGGAATTTTACACAGGAAATAAATGAAAGATCTCAGATTGAATAACAAGAAGTTATGCACCTGGAGCAGACTTATTGTGTATGAATATGTGTGATCGCCAGACAGTACAATATGACTTGCCAGTAATTGATTTTTTGGTACAGAAACCTTCTACGGGTCAGATCGAGATTGACCAATAACTGTCTACTGCATTTGATGATTCGAAATAAGGATGATTGGTGGCACCTGTGCATATGTTACTGGCAGCACTAGAGAAAACTCCCAGGCGTCAATTTAATCAGAAATAGGGAAGTGATGTAACCTTGCGAACACTATAGTCAATGACCAATCCTTGTTCAGAGGCATCATACATATAATTTTGATACTTCTAGCTAACGTACGTGAATTGCTTCTGTGCATTGATAGAGTAGAGTCGTCCCTACTAAGTTATATCTTCCGCCAATGATGATGCATTAGATATGTGACTCATTTTGTATGCTTATCTCCCGTTTCTCGAATCACATACAACTAATTCTTAATGAATCTCCTGGTTTCACTTAGGCCAGGTCTTTCACTAGCGAAGGCGACTTTACGTATAAACCCAAAAGCAATTCTTTACATACAACAATAGAAGATATTCCAGCCTGCTTTGCCCCTTTCCCCAATGTCTCCTCATACCATAAAATTCAAGAATACCAACTTCTTTGGTTAGTATAACTTATTATTAATCTAACTTAATTTTGTTCTTTTATAAAGTTATTTAATTAATTATTAAATATAAGTTTATATTGATTTTGTTAAAACTAACATTTAATAATTAAATATCACTTACTAGCTTATTGCAAAGAGGGGGACATTACAGTTTCCCCTTCCCTGAGTTGCTTGCCCACAAGCAACTTTAAGTTGGACTGCTGAAGAATGTGCTCATTTTCCCACGTGGCATCTTCGGCAGGTAGATTCTTCCATCAAATAAAATATTCTCCAATAGTTGTGTTCTTCAATTTCCGCTCACGGGTATCCAGCACTTCACCTGGAATTAATTCCAATTGTCCCTCCTCATCAAGCTGGGGTAAATCAACTGATGCTATAACCTTTTGTCCCAAAGCCTTTTCAAGGCATGACACGTGAATGTGTATTTTGCTCCCTTCTGGTAGGTCCAGTTCATATGCCACTTCTCCCACCTTCCTGATACTCTTGTAGGGCCCATAGAAACAAGGTTTTAATTTTTCTACACCGCTCCTTTTGAGTGAAGACTGTCTGTAAGGTTATAAGCGGAGATATATTAATTCTCCAAGTTCAAAACTTCGCTCAACTCGTTTCTTATCAGCATAAATCTTCTGTTGATTTTGTGCATGCTGCAAATTTTCCCTGAGTGTCTTCATAATATCCTAACCTTCCTATACTCATTCTTTGGATTTTGGAGCCTTCCCATCTCCCAGAGCCAAATCTAAAAATGACATGGCTTCATATCCATAAAGTGCTCGAAAAGGTGGCATTTCAATTGACATGTGATATGTGGTGTTGTAGTACTATTCTCCCAAATAAAGCCATTTGATCCATGTTTTTTGCTGCCCCACAACATAGTTTCGAAGGTATCCCTCAATCCATTTGTTTACAATTTTTGTTTGGCCATCCGTCTGAGGCTAGTAAATGGTACTGAGGTTTAATTTTGTTCCTGTCAACCTGAATAGTTCTTCCCAGAAGATACAGACAAACTTGTTGTCCCTGTCACTGATTATATTTTTCGGCAGCCCATGGAGAGGGGATATCTCTAAAAAATAATTTTACAATTGTGTTGCTTTATACTTTGTAGTGATAGCATAAAAATGTGCATATTTGGTTAAATTATCAGCCACAACAAAAATACAATCCTTACCCTGAGTTTTAGGTAGGCTAGTGATGAAATCCATCGAGATACTCTCCCATTTTTGTTCAGGGATAGGTAGTGGATCCAACAGTTCTATTGGGAAAGTGTGTTCAGCCTTACTCTGCTGACAAGTAGTACACTCCTTAACAAAACGTAGAACATCGTCCTTCAAACTCTTCCAAGTGAGTCTTTCCCTGACTTGTCAATAGGTTTTAAAATATTTCGGGTGTCCAGCCAAGAGAACATCATGAACTGATCTCAGAATTTTCTCCTTAAGTTTTGAGCCCAACACTAAGTAGATTTTGTCTTTGAAATAAATAGTATCATCTACCACTTTATTCCTATCATCCTGTATATGCCCATCAAGTAACTCACAAGCAAAGGGATTCTTGAAGTATTCAACTAGTAAGAGTAACTTCTAGTTCATTGTCACTACTGATAATGAATTTATTGTTGGTCTCTTGGATAATGAATCAGCCACTATATTATTTTTATCTGTAACATATTCACTATCGAAATCATACGCTTGGATCTTGCTGACCATTTATGTTGACGATCATTCAAGTCCTTCTACTCTAGGAAATACTTCAGGGTCTCAAACTATTATCAACAGTTCAAACGAAAAACTTTCCTCCAACTAAATAGTGTTTGAATTTAGCTAGAGCGTGCATTATCGCTAGCATTTCCATATCATAAATTGAATACAATCTCTCCCCATCGCTAAGTATGCTAGTCTCATACACGATGGGATGCCTATTTTGCATCAGTATTGCACCTATCTCATTACCTAATGCATCACATTCTAAAACAAATGGCTGGCTGAAATCCAGAAGTGCAAACACGAGACAACAACTCATAACCTCTATTAACTTACCAAATACATGTTGTGCTTCTGATGTCCATCTAAAACCCCCTTTTTAGCAAGATCTATTAACAGAGCCCCAAGCTGTGACAAACCCTTGACAAATGTCCTGTAACAGTTGCACAATCCAAGAAATCCTCTCAACTCTGTAAGGTTTCATGATGGCGGCCAATCTAGAATTACTTTTTTTTCCTAATGAACCTGTACACCCTTAGCACTGATGATATGCCCCAAAATACAAAATCTTTGTCATCCTAAATTCACATCTAGAAGCTTTTGCATGGAGAGACTGGACTCCATCATTCCAAGTATTTTGTCAACGTGTTTCAGATGATCTTCAAAAGTTCTACTATAAATAAGAATGTCATCAAAGAAAACAAGTAGGTATTTCCTTAATTGCTCATTGAAAATATGGTTCATACAAGACTGAAACGTGGTTGCAGCATTAAGTTAGCCTGAGCCCCCCATTTTATGGATGCTTAGCTTCTATCATTAATTGTGAATTGTTCATTATGATGGTGTTCATTGTGGTAAGAAAATCCTCTGCATAACCCACAGAAGATTGCACCAATTCTTGCCGATTTGTTATTCTTGGCAAAGCAAAGCTTGGCTATTTTGGAATTTGTCCATCAAAGCAGTATCTATTGATATCATTGCCTTTAGGATTAGAACAGATTTCGTAAACCCTATCCTATTTACTTTCTACATATTTGGAAAAACCCAAAAAAGTACTCACTGTAATATCATTTGAAAGCTCCCCATATCTAGTATTGTTTGAAGTCAACTTGAGGAACATAATGTAAGGCCCCTCGTGATACCAACATATCAATCCTAATTAACTCAAGACTAAAATAGAATCAATTACCCAAATTAACTCATAGAAAACCTTAATTAGGACAACCACAAATAGCCAATAAGAAAGAAGCACCACAAAATCAGCCAATGAGAAAATTCTTGGCTTGAGGACCAATAAGAAAAAGGGAAGCCGCCTAGTCATCGTACAACTCATCATCCAAGAGATGCACCTACTTTTCTTTCTCCCTTATAGAAAATTCAATGAACTTAACCATAATCGCACTAAGTTCATCCATGGCAATACTAGGTAGGTTGTTATGTTGAAGTTCAATGACCTCTAACTTCTCCACACAGGTATCCAATATGTTGTCCCAATCTGAAGTATGCCTCTGTAGATCATTAATGGAAATCACAAGGGAGAGAAATCCATTCAACTGACTCTTCTCAATAGAGTCCATGTCTACAACGTAAACTGATTCCATTTTTTCTTACAATTTCTCCAAATTCAACTCACTAGAAGCATCAATTGTCAAGACCAAGCAATTCCTTGATTGTAAGGACTTTCGAATGTATCTCCAAGAAGGGACCCTCAATAACAAGACAATCAGCCTGTATATGCTCAAATGTAGACTTCCTCATGGCCAGTGAAAGATACCAATGACCAAAGTCATATGCACTTCCTCTATCAAATACTCCTTGAATCATAACTGATGCAGGGACACTCTTCAATGCCTTCAGACAAAGAATCATCCTGTCTCCAATTGGTTGTAACTTCTTCCATATCTCCTCCAATTCTTGGACCTTATCCATCAATATTGTGTTCTTCCCATATGTTTGAACCATCCTAGTAACGAAATGCTCTGCATATTTCTTGATATCCCTTGTCCATTCCCCTACCTCCTGATAGGTGTTCCTCGTCACATCATAAGTATCTGTCTCCTAAGAAGTAGGGACATGTGGAACAAGTTCAGCAGTCTCATGTTGACATGGATTTTTCAGCAGGATTAGTCTATTAATGGCTCTCGTAGGCTAATGATGGTGATGAGAGAGTCGCCTGGCGATTATTTGGTGATTATTTGGCTTCGTATGTGAGTGGAGTAAGGTTTTCCATTAGATTTTATTATTATTTCACTCTATGGGGACCTTATGTTATAATTTGGTGTTGAGATTGCACTTTTTAATAAAGTAATATTTTATAAAGTGCAAATAACTTAAAGTTATATTCGAGATGCTTCTAGAAGTTTTTATAAAGTGCAAATAA
>MU228022.1:4063339-4081863 GCA_018584345.1 Thuja plicata
TAACCAGCATTGGGTAAAGGCAAAATTCAAGGGTTTGATATTTTGATGTTGGCTGGAAATATATTTCTTATGTATTACATTGAAAGCAAATGAATGGCATGATTGAATATAGCACTTTTTCCTCTTAAAAGTTGCATAGTTTTAGTTTCACACTTGCTTGGATATTCTGAAATTTTATAGCAGCAGCATATATATATTGCATGACAAGTGTTTGACAAAATTCCAAGTAAGAAGTTAAGTGGTTTTAAGGTCCTATTGAGTAGGGGACTTTACATTTTGCATCTAATCAAACTCTAACAACTGACTTACCACCTCCACATAGATTGTCATATCCCGCGCTTTGAAACCCTAATTACATCACCGCCTTTTTGTGAAAAAAGATTTAACAATAAAAACTATTTAAAACATAAAAATATATATAGATAAATAATAAATAATATTAATCAATAAATATATCAAATGATAATAAATCAAATTATCCTAATCTGAAATATAGGAATAGACTTAATATATATTATAATAAATTATATACTAAATGTATATATAACCTGAAATACATATATCGAAATATATATATATATATATAATCTGACATATATAGTACTAAAGATATATATCAACTATTATTATATATAAATATAAATCTTAAAATATATATATATCACAATATTTTTACATAGAATCTGAAATATATAAGTGAAGATTCATAATATATAATAATAAATACTAAATATCATAAAAATATATATATATATATATATTAAATTTATAAACTCAAACTATATTATTCAGCGACTAAAGAAGTCGCAGCCCAAATAGGAAAGAGTCATGACCTCTTCTCCTACGCGGGTATATGAAGAGGTAGCAACCATTGAAAGAGGGAAGGAATTGGAACGAACAGAAGGAAAAAGAACCAATCACCAATTTAGTAGACTATACAGTCCAAAAGCTATATCCGTCCAATCAGCGATTCATTACCATTCAAACCATAACTATATTCAAACAAAGAAGGTCGTCAACTAATCATATCTATTTGTAGCTAGTACCCAAGACAAAACACAGGCATCGAACACAAGAGCGCAGAAAAAGATAAAGAATAGGAAGGGGCATCAAATCATCAAAACAAAGAGAAGAGGAAATAAAAGAAAAAGATTGAAATCGTCGAGTAGAAAGAAGCAACAACCAGAATTTTTTTGAAACGAAAGTAGAGAAAGGTACAAACGTACTAGTTTGAATATCATCAGTAAAAGAGGAGACAAGGATTGTAAAACCATCTGAATATCACCGCATAGAAGAAACAAACCATTAAGGAACCGGCTGGTAGATAAGGAAGAGCTATGCACGTTAAATACAACTGTGGCACTGAGAGAACAAATATCAGACATTAGAGTAAAGGCAGATAAATAGCTATGTACAGAAGTAAGAAGAGGACATTACACTAAGTAAAAGAATTCCATTTGATAAAGATCTAAGAGGACAAAGTATAAGGTGACCCCGGAAGGGGACATTTTCACAAGGAATATTGTAAGCTCCTCGATCTATGACCAATTAGGTCTCTGGATTGGCTTGCCTTTTTCATGCTCATAGTGGGGATGAATGTGACTTCCATCATGTCTGACCTAATCAGGAATAGGGAAAATGCTACACTTGCTCATGAATGAGCTGGCATTCTAGACCCCATTTTTCTCCTTATAGCATTCTCATCCACTAGATTTGCCCAATAGTCCTCAATGTCTATCTTATGTTTGTATTTCCTTCCCTTATAAGTGTGGAATTTCTAGAATGGATCAAACTCTTTCTTTTCCTTATAGGCCCCAAGCTGATAGAACTGTAACTCCATATTAACTGTCTTGGTTGCCTGTAGTGAAGGACATGTCTCAAGCATCTTCCCCAATGTGATAGAGGAAGGCGTTTATGCTTCTCCTTCTGCATATAATCAAACTCTAACAATTGCCTTACCACCTCCGACAAGACCATCTTATACACAAGATACTTGGGAAGTTTGTAAGGCTCCAAAGAAAATCCTTGGATCCTTATGTAAGTAAAAGTGGGGAACTAGATGTACCAATATCCATACTTCTCGATCAATGTCATGGCCTCCTTAGATAACCTGCTATATAGTCCACCTTGAAGTGTGTGTGGGATGTTCATTGTGAAAATGTCATTGATTCTCCTATAGCTTTCTCTTTCACGCAGTTGTCACTAAAAATGACAACCATACACCTTAAACTGTCCCTTATTTCCTATCATACCCCTACATATAAGATCTGGATTCTTAATGTTTCTTGCTAGCAAATAGATCACATAGGAACTCATATAAAATGTCCTTGTTTTTTCTAAGTTCCTTAATTGTGTATCCAAATTGTTACTGATCATTCTGGCCCAGTTCATCATCACAGTTCCTGCCAAATCTTTTTTAATCAAGTAAAACATCCAAGTCTCGAACAAAGCCCCTTGGGGTGTTCCCACGATCCTGTTCAGCATGAAAATCATATTATTGTACTCATCCTTGAAGTCCTCACTTACAAGCTTCTTTAATAATTAGGAATGATGCTTCCTTGGTTTGCTAATCCAATTCGTGTTGATGATCTCCATGCAAGCTTCAGGTCTCTTCTCATACAATGTTTGAGCGTCTTCCTTAGTCCTTATTTGCATCCTTGGGTAATATGGAATCCGAAAGGTCTCTCTCACTGCCTCCTCCCCAAGAAATGCCAACACCCTTCCTTTAGCTTTGATTGTCCTGGTCTCTGAATCATAATTCCTTGCACATTCTACTAGAAGCTCATTGCACAGAATGGCGGATGGAAATTCAGCTGCCTAGTAGAGGCCACTCCTCATTATGCTAACGGCCATGTCTGAAAGCAAATGGTTTACACCTTTTGCTTCATTCTCCTTATGTCTAGGTGTTCCATGTTTGTATCCGCAATCTTCTTCCACAAGGAAATTATCAGGGACTCAGGATAGAACCCCCTGGATAACTTCTTTATCAGCACTTTCCTCGCTGCTATCCCTTCGCTCTCTGCCATATCCCTGCTCAAAGCTCGAAGCCAGTATAGCTTAAGGGATTAAATAAAACGACTGATTTCAGACTTTTAAAACCTTTGATTTTCTCCTTACATTCAACTCCAAGACTTAGAGAGTTTACTCTTATTGGCTACAAATGAAATATGGAATTGAACAAAGTATGAGGGGAATACCAAAATGCCTTAAATTCTCAAAGAAAATCAGACTGTTGAAGTCACCAAGTTGTGAAGACAAAGTCTGAAAACTAAGTTCAGGGACTTAGTCTGCAGACTAAGCCTGCAACAATGTACAACTAGACTTCAAGATCTTGCAAACTGCGCCCCTTAGATGACCAAAAATTGACTTTAAAATGATAAAAATCAGACCTTACCATAAAAGTATAGACCTTCATTTTCTGAGGACTGTGTATGGTAAGTTTGAAAACCACCCCTAAATCAGTCCTAATATCATGCCAAATGTAATTCAACTCATCATCCAAAGTTTCCATAAGAGTTATAAATCAAATTACAAGCTAAGCATGACAAACAAATCATATTTTACCACCATGAGAAATTTTGATTTCTGAGGACAAATTATGAAACTTACCTCTTTTGGACAATTTTTCCCTCTAAACTAGATGTATTTTGTGCAAGGCCAGCCCCTTAACAATCAGCAATAAACCTTGATGTGATTGGAGGGATCAGGATATTTGATTGATCTTTTCAAAAATCGCCCCCCTCTAGGAATTTTTCAAACTTTGTCTCAAAATAGACCCTCTTTCAGCTTGACAATGGCTTTGAAAGTTGGATTTAGTCCACCAAAATGCCTGCAATGAATACTAACAAGGATTGATACCTTGGGAATGATTGATGAATTTTCAAGAAATATTGAACCCTCTATGGATAGTTCAGACTTAGTTCTAAATACATCACACTTACAGCCTTTTTTGTACCTCCAAATTGGTCATAAAACTCAGATTTTATCCCCCAATGCACCTGCAATCAGACTTGACATGATTTGTTCAATAGAAAAAATCCAATAATTTTTTGCAAAATCGCCCCTCATAGAGAAATTCTCAGATTTAAATTTGAATACACTTGCATTTTTGCCCACTTACCTCATATTTTTCCTCATTGGGAGTCGAGAAAAAATTCTGATTTCACCTCAGCAACCTTACTATATCAGAGTTTTCAATCATGGTTGATGTCTTCTCATGGTTTGATTTTTTAGCTTCTTGGGCTTGGGTGATTTTCTTATCAGCTCCTTCGCCTTTACTTTGATCACCTTTGACCTCTAAAGTCAACCCTTCATCAATCTTGTATTTCTATATTGCGGTTGCATGCTCTTTTAAAGCAGTTTTGGGTTGGATCTCCCCTCTCACAATGAATGTGGGATTATAAAAAGTTACATATAAACTCGTGCACATTGTATTTAATTTATTTCCCTTTTCTTTTATTAATTTTCATTTCGTGTCATTAACGGAAAATTGATCCCCATAAGGATGAAAAATCAAACCCACACTTACCATTTTTTAATTTTCAATTTACTCCAAAAAGGGAAATTCGGCCCCCATGTGGATTTAATTCCACCCTTTAATTAGCATATTAAACTTAATATATCCACAAAGGGGAAATTCGACCCCCATCTCAATAATAATAATTTCGATACTTCGCATTTTTTTACTCATCAACAATAGCCTTCAAGGGGAAAATAGATCCTCGTCTGGACAAAGGGAAATTCTATGTTCATCTGGACAAAGGGAAATTCACCTTCCACCAAGACTTTCAAGACTTTGGAGTTTTAAAAAATATTCCAAGTGTTGGATAGTGGAAAAATCATCTTCATCGGGACAAAGGGAAAAATCCATACCCATCTGGACAAGGTCATTCCCTTCAAATTTTCTAAGTATAGAATCTAGTGGAAAATCGATCTACATCTAGTCTCCTAACTTTGTTCCTTGTTCTTAATATCCAGAAGGAGAAAATTGACCCTTAACTGGACAAATTAGTCCAACACTTAATTTTTTTGTCGCAAATACCTCCTCATGACTGGAAAATCAATCCCAATATGGATTTTCATGATTTTTCAAGGGGAAATTCTATTTCCATTTGGATTTATGCATTTTTATTAAGAAAATTTTGATTTTTGTAAGGATTTTTCAAATTTGAAAGCATGTAAAATCAATTTCTATAAAGATTTTCAAGCTCTTATGCATAACATACGCATTTATAATATATTTCAGACTATTTGACTAGCCAAAATATTAATGCACTTAAGAATTTTATCTCAACCCTCTGCAACTTGAGCCAGAAGAACCTTAATTTGGACACTCCAATTTTCACTCACAACTAGACAACTTGATTACTCACCACTCCTCAATCTTTTGAGCTCTGAACTTTCACCTTAACTATCGAAACCTAACAACTACAAGCAAAAAGAGGGGGGTCCCCATTCGCAATGGGATGATGGTGTGAAAACCTCACAAGTACCACAAATGATCAATCTCCCCTTTAAAGGCCCAAACTCAAACCGTCTAATAACGAAATATAGACACCTAACTTGCCTCCCTCTAATTGATTCATTGACATGAATGAAGGGTTGAAATATACCAGCACAAAAACTTCTTGCAATTCTCAATGAATTAACGCTATAGGCCATTGAAACAAAAGACTCGAAGATAAGATAATCTTTGTCAACACATATACATTTTCCAGATTAGACATAATATTAACGCTCAGAATTTAAACAGCATGATAGCCCAATACTGGGATAAAAGAATAAACTAGGATCAGCTTGGTCTAAGTGTCAATCCGGGGATCATAAGCTCATGAAAGTTGTCATGGCAATCTGCACAAGGGTTGTACGTAATGAGATGAGTGGGGATGAAAATGCAGCTAGAAACTTTCATTTAAAATGCTATTGTAACTTTACTGAGAACATGAGAGCGAGATAAACAACTTTATAATAATAATGGAATTTAAATAAACAATAAATTGCATACCAACAACGTTCATTAATCTAATCAAGAACAGAAATAAACAAACTACTAAACTAATAGAAATCATCAGACGTTCCAAGAAGTGTGCCCTACCTCATTAGTCCACCAAGTGATGAAATAACAGAAAGCTTCGCTACGCTGGGATGATCATGCAAATACTATTTTATTTAGCAGAAAATAATAATCTCATACAAAAATCTGCTTAGAGAAATCTGCATTTGCATTATTTTTCCTCTTTTTTTCCTTTGCCCTTGATGCAAAAAGGGGGAGAGGAGTTGGTGTTTTTCCACCAAGGACAAAGGGAGAGTCTGTTGCTCCTCACTTTGTTTTGTCCTTGATGCCACAACACTAACTAGCTCATGTGCATTCCTTGATGATCATACTTGCAGTCAGTGACACTTGATGATGCATCATACTTGCAGTGAGATGCTTACATGGCAGTACTATTTGATGCATCACATACATGACAGGTTGATGTATAATCAGTTAACATACATGCATAACATTATGTGATTTATGGAAGTTATACTTGATCAATAAGTGATACTTAATACATAATTCAGGTTATTGATCACATTGATTTGATTCCAGGCTTATTTAAGTTCATCCAAATGGTATTGATATTGTCACTTGGTTTTGATGCAAGATGGTTTGATTTTAATGAGTACATACTGTGGTATCATGCATATAAAAAAGCATTCATAGTTGTGTCATGAGAAATCTCAAAGTGCAGTTTTCTATTATTACAAGTGGAGAAAATATTAATTTGTATTTGAATTACTCCTTATGTATACTTGCAAGGTTGAGGACTTGCCTGATGTGGTCACATTCATAATCATGGTTACTTGTACTCTGGATCATTTATGAGGTTGCATACACCTTGAATTACATTATGTATAAGTTGACGTTCTGGTTCAATGTTTCATTTCACATATTCATTGATACATTGCAAAGGAATCAAAAAGACTTGGTTTATCACAAGGTATTTTCAAGGAGTTTGTGATTGTTTTAAAAGCCTAAGAATATGGGCAAGCTGCATATCACATACATTATGTTATTGACATATGTAAAAGCGTTCTTTTAAAGGAAGAGATTAAAATCCCATCTTGGTGATATAGCAAGCTTGGAAACATTAGTGACTTTAGTCATTTATATGGCAGTGAAAAGGGGCTTGAAATTGCTACCGAAACTCATTTTAGATTCTATTTTGAGACTTGAAGTATGCCCTCAAACCAGGCTAGGGTATACACTGATGACAGTTTGTTTTTGAAGTTTCACCGAGGAAGTTATTGTGAGTTAGTTACAGTGAGCAGCGTGGTTTGGGAGACATGGCAGTGACAGGGTAATCAGTGGAAATTACAACCAGGTGTATTCTGTCTACTCTACAGTTTTCTTGTTTTTCGAAAGGGAAATTAACTTTTGTTTAGTGATTTTTGTCAAGAGTTCCTGTTAATATCGTTTGCATTTGAGAGGGTTTTATTTTTGCACAAAGCTGTTAAGATTTTTATATGAGGGTTGATTCTAATAACTGTCGAGCTTGTTCAAAAGAAAATAATTATTTTGTTAAGATTCTGTTGAGGGTTTTTTCTGTCTCTTTTGTACCTGTTATAAAAGTATCAAAGTGGGTTTTGTTTTTTTTGAAGTTACTCTTGGTTTGCGAACCCTAAGTTGGTATTTTGAGTTATCCTTGTTGGGTGTGGGGTTTACAATTTGTGTAAAGCGTTTGCTTGTTGTGTTTATGTCAAAACATTCTCTTTTATCGTGCTTGAGTTTCTTTTCATTCTTGTATAAAGAATTTGCCATCACATTGGTCATTCTGTAACCCTAGTTTGGTATTTGGCTAATCATGGAACTCATAGTTAACAGTTTGATTGAGAAGAAAAGTACATAGTTTTTGTTTCAGTTTGAAAAACAGGGATCACTGTATATGTATGATTGAGGAAGCATTGAAATAGATATAGAGAAGCAGAGAATATGATGGATTGAATGAAAAGCATACATCTTTCTTGTATATACTCTGATTGTAAAAAGACATATTGTTGAAAAGATATAAAGCTTGTATATTTAATCTGTATGATATAATGTTGTGTATAAATTCACACTTATGCACAACAGTATATTGTATGAGATGTTGAGTCTTATGTTGCACATATGATTCTGAGTCTCAAGTGATGTGAAACCAGATATGTTGATAAAAGAAACAGAGATAGTAATCTGTATTGAATTACAAAGGATTTGTGGAAGATAAGTGCAATAGCCAGTGAGGCAATTGTCAGTGAGGCACTTAAAACAGTCAGTGAGACATCAGCCAGTGACGCTTTGTAACAGAAAGTTTTTAAGATAAAGCCAGTGATGTGTTTCGAGTGGTTTTATTCCCTAGAGTGTTTCCACTCAAGAAATTGCTTTTGTCAGTTGTCACTGATGTGTTTGATTCTCTTGTTCATGTATTTGTCATATGTTATTTAGTTTTAAAGTTGTTTCAAGTTCATGAACACATATTCTTATGAATCATTGTTTTGAAATGATACCTTCTGATTGATCATGTTAAAGGATTGATTTGATCAAAGTTCTTGATATCCACATAGATATTATGTTTTCAAGTTTTTGAAAGACTATTTTAATATCATTTGAAATTTGACATACTACTGATTCACACCCCCCTCTCAGTGGTATTGTATTCCAACAGTGAAAACCTCACAACAGGAACCACATAGGAAAATTCCCACTTTCAGTGGCATTATCACATTATTACTTTTCCACCTTAAGTGGGACTTCCACCTTTGGTGGACTAATGACTTTATCACTTTTCCAAATTTGGGAGTGATCCATCTTTAATGGACATGTGACACTTTCACTTTTCCACCTTATGTGGGTGATAAGTTGTCTCTATATGACTCATCATAAGATTAAGACACTTGTCATAATCCTATGCACTCCTCTGCTCTCACCTTGATCTATTTAACCAACGGGTATTCTTTGTAATATGCAATGAAGTGAATTCAATCAATTCATTTAATTCTATTGCATTCTTGGTGAGAATATAGTTTATTATTGTCATATTATTTCTCTTATTATTGTGCTTTCCATCAGGCGACTAGATCTTGGGTGGATACCTTCATAGCCAAATCTTACATACATGCCAAAAAAATAAAGGCAAATTAAAACATTTACCTCGTATTCTGAAAAACGTAATTTTTTTATCAATTAACACGATAATTTGTGACATTTTGGTGATACAGCATTAATATGACAATACATGCCATAGAAAAATAAAGCCAAACTAAAACATTTACCTAGTATTCTGAAAAATGTGACTTCCGAAATCAAGTACTAGGGTCCCCAAAAATTCTAAATTTTAGGGGTATGTTGTGGTAGGTTGTAATAGGATGCCCATGACCCACTCTACGAAGGCATTTGCCCAGCTAAGGATTTTAACCCTTACGATCAAAAGGGTCAACTAGTCAACCCAAACACTCCATTTTGCGGCAATCTAAATTCTTAAAAGATGTGTTTCACAACTAAAAATAATTAGTCAAAGAAAATCCACCCGATCTACTAGTAATCCCAAAAAACCCAATGTTGTCTTACAACCATGATAAAACATTGTTCTAAGTGTCAAGATGTCTCATAAAAGGAATCAACTTGAGATTCCTACCAAGTGTAATGCCCCATTCAATGAGGGGCCAGATATACAATACATTAAAGTTGCCTATGTTTGCCAGGTGTACAACACACCTAGCCAAGCAATACTGACACTATTGCTATGTTGAAATTTATGTTTGATTCCTAAGACCAGAAATATTTTCTAATATTTTAAGTGTGGGATTTTATCATTTGACACAGAAGGGTGTGCAGATTATGATTCTTTTCCATTTTTTTAACTTTATATTACACCTCTTATAACTTCTTTCATGTGTCCTCACTTTTAAGTACTTTTAGTGGCTAAAAAGCTAAACTGCATCTATATAAGTTAACCATAAGCAACCAGCACAAATTAGAGATAGAAATCAAATTTAAGCTCATTTTCTATTTCCCAAATTAGATAGAACAAATCTAGATACAAGCACTCAAAACAACCCAATTGCATGAAGTTAGAAAATATTCAGTTAAGCTAAAAATAATTAGTCGATCGGACTGGTGCATCCCTCACAATCCGCAATACTAGACAAAGACTCCATAATTGATATAAGCCTTAGTAACTTATCTCACTAACAGTCCACAAAACTAATGTTTACTCCAAACAAACAAGAAAGGTTGATTTGTGATATTTTAAAATTCTCCATCGCCTGTAAATATGAAAGCAACTAGTTATATTAAGTTTCATCATCTTTGATGTTGATTTTTGCAGAGATATCATATAAATATATTATGCCAGTTCCTTATTTGACGATTCATATAGAAAACATTTCTCAAATGTTTTGTGTAATAACTAACAAAATAAACAAATAATGGTTGAACAATATATATTGACTGAATTATATTAGCATTACCTCAAACTTACATGCCAAAACATTGAAACATTACAGAACATAGATATGAAGAAATGTAAACATTTTAGACAAAAGGGATGTCAAAATTCAAAAAAGAACAGTATTCAACATTATAACGAAAAAGGATGAAACTTAATTTTCTTTAAAAGTGCCAACCTCTAACATTTGCATAAACCCTTCTTTGAGAGTTCCAAGATTTGGTCGTAAGTTTAATCAGAGATATTATTGATGTTTATTAACCTCTTTGCTAACTACTCTAGTTAAGTTTACACAGCTTAGGGATGTGAAATAGACGTGGAATGATGATTTCAAGTTTTCTCTTTATAGTTTGAGAATGTCTACCATGTGCAATGGCATACAGTTATTTCTATAAATCCAGAACAATAGATGATAAATTACTCGTAAATAAACAAGCAAGATATTGAGATCTTTTTAGCCACCATATATAAATCACCTCATCGTGCAACAATCACCCCCGAGCAGTTGCCTCAGTTAATGTTTTAAAAAATATGTATTACATTTAAGATTTGTAGATTGTACAATACTTACTCCCTTCCTAGCTGTGTTATTGTAAGGTTAAGCTCATTTACTCGTTCCAGCTTCTCTGCATATCAAAAGCTTTAGAGTCAATGAAAAACATATGATTTTTTATATCCGGAAAACTTAAAATACAGCATTCTATTCTCACTTTTACAGAGATGGATGCCACCCTTCTCAAAGTCAATACGTAGAGTTTTTGCTGCTCGTTGTGCCTCTTCTTTCTTTAAACAACCTTGCTGTTCTGATTTGACCACAGCATTGTACAGCATATGGTTTGTGTTTAGGTGCTGTACATGAAGTAAAACAAAAGTCTCAGCACTGAAAGATAAGCAGTCCAGACACTAGGACCAATTGCAAAGCACTTGACTTGTAATTAGGTAATATACATTAGGAAAACATTGTCAATGAGAAAAAATTGCAGTATCTTTTGAATTTGAATTATAGGAAGTTCTATTATGAGAAAAGCTTCAGCCAGATTTTATTTATTCAGATTTATAAATGAATTCAAAATTGACAAAGCGCCTATGATCTCTATTCTGACAGTAACAAAAAGGTTGACAATGGAAGCATAGCCTTCAAATAACCATTATAATTACTCCACAGCACCACCTATTAGCTAGTCCTCCTTCATTAAAGCATAACTCAATGTTTAACTCTGAGCTTTACCATTAGCAGTGTAAGGTTGGGCTGATGTCTGTTGAGAAATTAAACTGCAAACAGTTTGGAACCCTTGAAAGGACAGTGGCCATTCCAATGACCCATAGCCAACAACATTTATGTTTTTAGATTTTCATATGATGATGTTAGCTCTATAGCCATAATGGGATTACTAAGGAGCATGGGGATGAGCAGATCTCATGCATATAGTCCAGATCCTGCGGGAAGAATAGATTTACCGATTCTACGACCAACTCCATAGAATTTTCAATTTTTGCATTGGATGATGGAAGATGGACTAACATAGGATGCCTGAGAATAACTTTAACAGCCTTTGACAGCATTAACAAAGATTGAGGATTAGTGATTATCCACAGTTTTTTCTTTCCAACATAACTCTAACCTTCAGAAGAGCTTTTCCAATGTTTTAGGAAAGTTCCATGATTCTTGGTGTTATGCCCGCATTTTAGCTAAGTGGAACACATGACACAACACTCCACACCAACAATTTTTTTTAAAGAACAAAGAACACAATAACAATACACATAATAACTCTCACAATGTATTTCTAGATTGCACATTGTGGAAAGAGAGAGTTCTCTAACAACAGAGTTGAATAACTTCACACACTAGTGATGGTAGACAAACCTATAAGATTAGATAACACTAAGGCTCTTTCTGAAATATTTTAATTTTGAATTCCCAAGGTTAACTATATGAAATCAATTGGTCTCTTTGGTGGAACTGATAACATAGTCAAGTAATATACTATAATTGTTTAATTAAAAAATCCTGTAGCTTTATTTCTTTAATA
Organism: Thuja plicata; assembly: GCA_018584345.1. Taxonomy (NCBI): domain Eukaryota; kingdom Viridiplantae; phylum Streptophyta; class Pinopsida; order Cupressales; family Cupressaceae; genus Thuja; species Thuja plicata. Next base: position 4,075,842 of record MU228022.1, read on the forward strand.
ACCCATCTAAGTTTAAACCCCTAATTATTTAGGTTATAAACTACTGATGTGCTTAATATGCATAATTTAAGAGACAAAAATTCCTACTAATATTAAATAACAAGGTATTTATTTACTCACAATTACCATTTAGACCACAATTATTTAATAAATAAAATTAACAAATATTTATCTATTATATTGTCCCTTAGTTAAACTGAACGAAACAAAGTTCACAGATCATTTAACACTTACATAGTTTCCTATTATCACTTTGTGAAATAAAATAAAATTTCTTAATCTCTCTCTAAATCATTTCCAAAAGGAGACCAATACATTAAATTTCACTCCTTCAGATTAATCTTCAACCACCTTTTTTCTACTTAACTCTAATTATTTCCATTAAATAAAATAGCTTCAAATTTTACGGTTTACCCATAAATTAAATAATTCAACTTTGTTTGATAACCCCCAAGATATTTAGCCCTAATTTATCAACTTAAGATTACTCTTTTACCTTTATGCACCTTAATTTTAAAATTACATTTATTAGATTCCTAACTTCTATTTTAAAAATTTTCCCTCCAAGATATCTATTCTTGAACTCTTAGTTAAAAAGGGAGAAAAAAAGGAAAAAATTAAAATAAGAAAACAACATTTCTAGTTATTATTTTTTTTTTTTACAATACAATTATTGTGAGAAATGCAAGTGGAAAAAAGAATTTAGAATAATAACCACACCCATTTACCCACTAAAAGGTAGGATCAGCTAATTTGAATCCCCACTAAAGGGAATCTCTAAAATAAAAACTAGAAGCATTTTGTTTAATTAAGCCCACCAAATCCCATGGAAATAAAAGTCAAGCTCCACAATAGGATTTTTCTATTCTTGTGCATTGAATTTAGGGCATCCATAGGAAACCCTAATTTATTTATGTTATAATCTATGTTACCACATTCGCCTAGGTGACCCCAAACTAGAAAATTGGTTTGCATCAAATTCGTAAATGGTGTAGATTCACTTCAAATTCGATTTTTCTCCTGATGAATTCGTTGTAAATTTGTTGAGCAGGACCTTGGTTGAATTTCACCCCATTTTCACCGAATTTGGAAATAGTCACGCGAGCCCGGAGCTAATATGGATGAATTTGGGCAAATGTCGGGCGAATTTGGGCGAATGTAATTTTGCTGACTTTTCATTAGAGTTTTCTAACATTTTTTTTAGCAAACTAAACCTAGAAGTAACCTGATATAACATTTTTTGGTCTCACATGGCATTTTGCACATGGCAGGTGTTTACTGAGAAACTAAACGGCATTTTCTGAGTTCTCTCCTCACACGGCAGGTGTTTTTCATCAGCGACAGGTTTCCTCTATAATGTCCCCTTTTCAAGGCACACTATTTTGTGCCTTATAGTTAGCCTTTTCATCATGGTCCAGTGGGCTAACCGAGGCTTGGCAGGTGATCAGAGGAATGTTTGGCCTAGGCGTTTTCAGTTTTAGACCAATCGGAGCAGTTTCCACAAGGTTTCCAAGGTGCTTACTATTTACAGTAAGTCGACATAACTCAGTTTTCCTGGCATTTCAGTAGTGGACTTGGAGCGTCTCACAGAGAGCTTTCCGGCAAGCTATCACGCGTCTTCATCCGAGTTCATTTGGCACACCGTTTTAATGCCAGAAGATTCCTTACTTTATTTCATTGTGTCACTTTATAACTCAACGGTTATATTTATTTAAAAAGCGACTTGAAGTGGAATATGAAGAGACAAAGTGGGGAAAACTGAAGAGTCACAGCTACAGCCTTAAAAGAAGGCTTGGAGTCTCATTGAGTATGCTTAGTTTTATGAATTTATTTTCTCTTAGAGAATCCAGAGAGCGTCAGCTTTCGGTTCTGAAACCTGAGGACGGAAACCTTCAGGCTTTCTCGGTGGGTTGGATGGAAATCCAGTTCATCTACGGTGCGGATTCACTGGCAGAGTTCACCATTGTATTCACATGTTCTTTTCTGTTATTTGATATCCTATTGCATATTGTAGTTCGGATTTGGATTGTTGAAAATCCTCTTGTTATTGTATTGATGTTGTATGATGCAATAATATTTGCTGAGGGTTTCACTGGAATATATTGCTGCTTTATTGCTATCGAATCAATGGTTTACTACATGCATTTGAATGTTTAAATCTCTATGAGAAATATTTGTGGAAAATTGGGAAAGACCTAGTTTGGGTCATTACAGTGGTATCAGAGTTGGTTTTCCTGAAAGCCTGTCAGAAACAATTCTCCAAAAGGGTTTATCAAAGTTTGTTATCAGAGAAAAATTTTAGAGACTGTGTTTGATTTTAAAATAAAAGAAGTTAAGGTATTTGGAGTTCTGAAGAAGTTTATCTGATTTGAGGAGAGTGGTTTCAAATTCAAAGATTGATAGATCAGTTGAAATCAGTTTTATTCTCTGCAAGCAAGGTTAAGCACTTTCCAGAATATGCATTTGCATTATAACAGAGACTTATATCTTTTCACGGAAGCATCTGAGATTGTATCTAAGTTGGGGTCCTCTCAGTCATCTTTTGGTTATTTGCCTCAGTTCAGACTTCATACGGTCCTTGCAAATCATTGATGCACTCTCTCTCGTAACCACGCTGGAAGTAAACATAAGCTACAGACAACCTAGGAATATCGGGCTAGTTTGACTTCACAAGGAGTGGTACTGGCTGGACGCCCAGTCATGCATCCTGTGGCATAGTTTGGACGGCTCAACGGGGAACTGAATGCAGGTTAGTAAAATTTTATTTCTGGGCATTCGTGGTTCCCGTATTCTCTTGGGGCATTTCAGCTCATAACTTAAAGCCCACCGTCAGCCAAGAGGTTGGGCCTGCTATGACAAACACAGAGTTGTCCAGGTGCCCACATAGGAGACATCTCATTGTGTAAACACTATGTGCTGACTAAGTTGTTGTAAGCTGGAGGTTGTCGCTATTGAGTCATTAGCACTCTGCTGACGTTACAGCTAATATTGTACTGGCTGGGTGCCCAGTCACACCATCCTGTGGCATAGTTTGGACGACACGATGGGGAACTGAATACGGGTTAGTAAAATTTTATTTCTGGGCATTCGTGGGTCCCGTATTCCCTTGGGACATTTCAGCTCATAACTTAAAGCCCACCGTTAGCAGAGAGGTTGGGCCTTCTACGACAAACACAGAGTTGTCCAGGTGCCCGCGTAGGAGACATCTCATTGTGTAAACACTATGTGCTGACTAAGTTGCTATAAGCTGGAGGTTGTCGCTATTGAGTCATTAGCATTGTGGTGATGTTACAGCTAATATCACGGTTGGAAAAAGAGCATTTTCATGAGTATTAGGAGTTGTTGGAGTTGTGACCCGATTTCAAGAATTATGTTGGGTGTGGCGAGACCATAGTTATTGTTGACAGTTGAAGTCGGGTAGTGGCGTTGGAGTGATAACGAGGCGACACTAGAACCGCGACAACCATAGTGGACCCGTGATTAGAAGAGTCTATAAGGAGCCCAAACGGGAAGGAGTTTAAAGTGATGAAGAGTCTATTCTTCCAGCAAGCGTAGCAATCCCGGCTGAAACATTACCGTGAGAAGTCTCACGCATTCGGGGCAATGACTTAGCCGACAAAACATTGTCTGATACCCGCGACAAGGAAGTGCAGTACATTTATATCCTAATGTTCTTGTCATGACCATTGGATGGAAGGCTATCATCTGCGTTAATATATCAGACATGAAGGTGAATAAATATTTGTGTGGAGACTAAAATTCTGTTTCATAATCAGACTGATGCATACTGTGTGTGGACGGGGTATTGGAGATTAGTGTTTGCAATTGAATTATTTCAATATCAATATAATTATACAAAGTTGTCGGGCCTTCTGTATATTGCATTTGGGGAGCCGATCTGAATGCGAGGATTCTTGGTTGGTAGCTAGTTGTGGGCAGCACATCTGCACTAGCAGGTGGATGTCATCTATTGTTCTGCAAAATATAGAACGTCGTTACTGCAGGGGCAGCTGAGTATCAGAGACATAGCACACGGGTGTAGGAGGATTGCGAGTGGTGGCAAACAGCAGTACCAACATCCCGCGAGTGGTGGCTACAAAAAATCCAAGCCCGATTTGTGAACTTCGTATGGAAAGCCATCTCTATACTCAGCATTGCCAACAATGTTGTGGCTCCTTGGACCAGAGTCGCCTTACTACGCAGAGGTGAGAAAAGTGTTAAATAGTATGACTGCAATCCCGATTTCTGTATGGTGACATTTTAATGATCTGATTTCTGTAATTGTAAAACTGTGAGCTGGAAGAAGCGAAATATTTAATCAAATTGTTGAGAGTTGACTATATGGATAAAGTAAACATTGGTTACTAGTTGCTTGTGCATGAAGTGGTTTCTTTTTCATAAGCTCCTATTTGTATTCGTTGAAAGCAAATATATATATATCAGTTATTTAGAGAACTTATCACATCGAATAGCAAAAAGTGTCGAATTACATAAATCAGAACCTTTGCAAATCGTTTTTCAACATAAGAGTTAGTTCAGATCACTTTAGTTGTTGCTTTAAAGAAGTGTCCTCCCAACGTTCAGAAATCTTGCACTCACTTTAGATAACAATGAGTTGGGGATATTACAATGCTATCATCAGCATAGAATTAGTTGTAACATCGGGCAAATGGTTATTTTATTACCTTGAGTAATTATGTGGTAAAGCCTCTAATTCCTGAAACAAACATTCCATTATAATTTGCATGCAAATTTGTGTATCAATTATACAAACTTTAAGCAAATGTAAGTTTGAACATTCACTTGTAGAGACAAGTAGTTTCTAGCTAGGAAAGATGCATGGTTTGGAAAAAGTCTGGAAGGATCTTGTTAAGGTACAGCAACGGTTAGCTCATATTTCACAGCCTGATAAAAGGACAGAAATACATGGCATGTATGATGAGTATAACACACTTCCTCCACAGATTCAGAGAGATTTATTCTTCTCTAGTTTCATGGATTTTCATCCAAATCTACAACACAAGACTTTAGTCGCAAAGAAGCGGTATCAGGATTTGGCTCAAGATCTACCTGCACAAGATAGGTGCAGAAATTTATATGAAGAGTTTCCAGCTGTCATTAATCAACCCATAAGTGAACAAAAAACTAAACCAATTATTGAAGAAAGGCATTATGAGGTTGTCATCGAAGAAGGAGGTTGTAAAACAACTATTGAATCAATGCATGAAGGAGAGGCTAAAGAAGAGGCAGCAAATCCAGAGGTTACAGGATGGTTTACTAGAGAAGAGCAACCGAATTCCATTGATTCTCAGCCTTCCCTTGATCAAAGAAAAGATGGAAAAGATATGGTTAAAGATCATGACCACCAGTTGGACGTCTTTAACAATTCATGTAATGAGGAGTTGTTGATGCGAGTTTTGTTCCACTTAAATAACATGCAGGATTGAACACTCAATGCTTCAATGTGAATCGCAGAACGTTAAATCCTCTCTTGATTAAAGTCATCTCCCATGCTAAGCTTTGCAATTTGAGATCATGGAATGACTCCAAGGTTCCTAAACTTGTGGAATGACTAGCTCAGTTGAAATGATGTGATTTGATGGTTAACCACTTAAGGGGACTTACGCTATTCATTCAATGGTAGTCGGGCTTAGCTTGCAATGTATACTCGAATGTTTCTCTCAACTTCACTTCACAACTCTCTTAAACTACTTCTATTGCTACTTCTACCCCTAACTAGGAATGCAAGGAATCGTGGATGACTTGGACTCTACCAAATGGAGGCTTGCCTGCGACCTCGACTCCACCTAGTGCAAGCTTCTAAGGATCTCGAATGGTTTTCATATCAACATCTTCTCCTTAATCCATCTTGGAAGTACAAACTAAGGATCCAAAGCCGATTGAACTTAGGTGCAATGACTAGCTTACCACACAAGGCTTCCTCACAATCAGCAAGGAGGCTAGTGGCCTAGTATACTTGAGTCAAACAAGAAAACATCCACAACTACTTTCATCCAACTAA
>MU228022.1:4084759-4095090 GCA_018584345.1 Thuja plicata
TTGTATAAATACCTTCCAGGATGTTTGAGATAGGTTTCAGCTTCATAGGAATTAAGGTGCAGATTCTAGATTTTGGGGGTTTTTTAAATATTTCAGGACTTAGCCAAATTTCAGGATTCAGCGCGCCTTCAACAAAGCTACCCCCCACAATCTATTTCGACTTTCTAAGATCAAATTGAAGCTGGAACAAGGATTCTCAAAGGGTTTAAACTTGTTTCATCACAAATCCTTTGGTTTTGATACCATATTCCCGAAAGATTTAGCACAACTCTCGCCCATGTTCCAGAAGACTTGACTTCCCAATAGGCCAAAATTGCCAAAACCAACTCTCGAATTTCACTTGCCGAACCAAGGGGCTTAAAAACTATCACCAACAAAGACTACCTAAGACCACTACTCCTACTGCATGCAAAAGAGGGGGGTCCCCATTTGCCATGGGGCGATGGCGTGAAAACCTCACAACAGGAGTCATGTGACTTCTTTAGCAGCACCTCATTTATGTATAATGTTGATTTGGATGACCCATTAGATAATGCATCCCAAAATGACAATGATGAGAAGCATGCCTTGAAGAGTCAGCTGAAAGTCAATAACGATGCTATTACTGCAGCTCTTGTTCACCATGATAGCACTCACCAAATTATTGAGGATCTTTACAAGAAAGCTCAGAAAGAGACAAGTCAAGGTGGTATAAGGATTGGATCTTATGTTGCAGATTTACAGGGGGTCAAAACAGATTTTGAGGATCAGAAAGCAGAATATCTGTGTTTACTTTCAGATCGCGACTACCTATTACAGCTTGCTGAAAAATTATGCTGAGCAATTAAGAAAAAAAGATGACGAGGTTAATAAGCTCAACAGAGAGCTTAATGTTGCTCAGAGAACATTGGAACACACACATATTGCTCTTCAGGAAGAAAGAAATCAGATTGTTGTCACTAGCCAGTACAAGGAACAGGACGACAGGGAAAGGTCTGAATTCTTTCAGGAGGTGACACGGGAACTTGATAGCATATAACAGACCTATGACTTGGATAAATGTCCCAAAAGATCTTTGGATCATCCAAAGTTTCTTTATAAGTTAGATAACTTTCAGGCGATCGACAATTTCTTGTTTGAGATGGATACTGATTTGACATTTGATAATCCTTTCTTTGAGTTAGATGAGGAAGGTATTTCCTATTCCCATGACGAGGATGAGCTTGATTGCAGAATTTGGGACCCAGGTTCAGTTATTAGAGGTGAGTCTTGGTCACCTGGTTGGAGTAGCGAGATGAGCTCAGTTATTGAGCAGTGTGGTTTTTATACCAGCAGTCCAGGATGGGCAGTTATGTCTTGTGGCATGATGTGTGATATGCCTTTCCTTGCACTACCTCTCGTTGATGGTGAGATGTCTCGTGTTGGCGAGCATACCTTGGTTCATTCCTCTTTCCACACAACCGCGACTCCTCTACATTATCATATCGATTCATCTAGTGCTTATGGTAATTTTGTCACCACTTATTTTAGGCATGATGATGATGATCGGGTAGAGCTTATTCAGTACGGGGTTATCGAGCTTGGTATGATGATTATGCTTGTTGAAGTGAATTTTTCACACCATGGTGTACATTGTATGACTCCGGGTATTGAGAGACAGTTATGGAATCCTTAAGCTGATTCAGGAATTCCACTAGAGTTGCTTAGTGCATCGCATGTTGGCCACATTGTATGGGACGCATTATGTTTTCCATTCACTCCACCTACGGAGAACTTTCTTTTCCAATTATTGCAGAGGTGTGGGGTGAATGATTGGTTTGGTACGCTTCCTTGCTTGCAGGTGGAAGCCTTGTCCGGCAGTCTAGATACCTTGCCTCTTCATTACAATTTCTAGTTCGGGCGACGGACCAAATGCGCAGTGTTATGGCAGTTGGACATTTCTGGTGATTCACTCAGCATGGGCATAGGACGTCAGGATATTTCAGCCAACTGGGGAGATGGATGGCACCTTTGCTTATGGGATCTAGGAGGTACGTACTCGCGGTTGGTATTTATTCAGGGAGCCGATTGTTGTGAGGTTTGGTTTCCCCCTGCATCTGACCGCAGAGGTGTTGGTGATCTCCACTGGAGTGAGGTTCTCAGTTTGGTTGAGGACTTTCTCATAGATGACGGCAGCACAGGGCAGATTAGTACGACTGATCCTGCAGTGATTTGGGATCCTGGCATTAGACTGGTTGCTATTTTTCTACTGTGTGAATGGCTTCACAGGTCAGGGCATAATATTTGCTTCAGTTTCACGCGACAGATTGGTAGAGCAGCTTCCCTGAGGTTGATTTGGGATCCAGGTATTATGATTACAGCATGCAAATACCGATTGCTTGAGGGCAAGCAATCTCCGGGAAGGGATGATTTGTAATGTCCCCTTTTCGGGGCACATCATTTCGTGTAGTTAGCCTTTTCATCATGGTCCAATGGGCTAACTGAGGCTTGGCAGGTGATCAGAGGAATGTTTGGCCTAGGCGTTTTTAGTTTTAGGCCAATCTAAGCAGTTTCCACAAGGTTTCCAAGGTGCCTACTATTTATAGTAAGTCGACAGAACTCAGTTTTCCCGGCATTTCAGTAGTGGACTTGGAGCGTCTCGCAGAGAGCTTTCCAGCAAGCTATCACACGTCTTCATCTGAGTTCGTTTGGCACACCGTTTTAATGCAAGAAGATTCCTTACTTTATTTTATTATGTCACTTTATAACTCAACAATTTTATTTATTTAAAAAGTGACTTTAAGTGGAATATGAAGAGACAAAGTGGGGAAACCGAAGAGTCACAGTTGCAGCCTTAAAAGAAGGCTTGTTGTCTCATTGAGTATGCTTAGTTTTATGAATTTATTTTCTCTTGGAGAATCCAGAGAACGTCAACTTTCAGTTCTAAAACCTGAGGACGAAAACCTTCAGGCTTTCTTGGAGGATTGGACGGAAACCCAGTTCATCTCCGGTGCGGATTCACAGCAGAGTTCGCCATTGTATTCACAGGTTCTTTTCTGTTATTTGATATCCTGTTGCATATTGTAGTTCAGATTTGGATTGTTGAAAATCCTCTTGTTATTGTATTGTTGTTGTATGATGCAATAATATTTGCTAAGGGTTTCACAAGAATATATTGCTGCTTTATTGCTATCGAATCAATGGTTTACTGCATGCATTTGAATGTTTAAATCTGTATGAGAAATATTTGTGAAAAATTGGGAAAGACCTGGTTTGGTTCATTACATCCTCACACGGCAGTTCTTTTTTATCAGCGACAAGTGGTCTTCTAGCAACGACTGGGTCTGTGTGGTCTTCTAGCAGCAACTGGGTTTGGGTGTTTTGCAGAGCCCGTGGGAAGCCAAAATATGATTTTTGATGATATTTGAGCATTGATGGCTGATTAGTAATGTTGACATTATTGGTTTTAAATTTTGAACCAAAACATTGATATGGTGGTGTATTTTGGCATTTTGTTGTCATTTGGACTAAAACGTTAATATATGTGCTGGTGTATTTTGCTTTGTTGCTTTATTATTACAATAGTAATGTATGAACTTATTTGCTGCTGCATATATATATATATATATATATATATAACTTGTACAGATGAACCCAACCCAAAAAAAATTTGGATGAATTTCAAACCCACATCCGTACCGGATCCGAACCGACAACTCAGGTTTCAATACAAAAAGTTTTCTTTAACCATTTTCCTTTCATTTTCTCATTTGTTTGTTGCTAGAGAAAGATTGAGAGGAGGGCTTTTGGTAGTTCCTCTCATAGCTTCCAAGCTTCTTTATGGATCAATAGTTATTGGTAAAAATAATGCCTCATTAAGCATGCTCCTATTTCTTTACCCTAATTTGTTTCATTTATTTATGTATATATTTTCTCCTTTATTCTTATTATTTTGACCTAAGATTTCTACTCTATCCAATTTCTTTCATTTTAGTTTTATGGTTGCAGATGATACATTGGAGTGCAAAATATAGAATGAATGAAAGAAATTGGGGTACTCATACCCCTATACCCCAAATAGAAGTTCCATCACCCATTGCACCCTTTTGCACAACACTAATTCACAAGGAAAACAAAATTTTCAGCAATGCAAAAAAAAAATCAAAATTAACACGGCTATAAGTAAAAGAAAGGAAAACACACAGAGCAAACCCCGCCCATTTCACAACTGAATACACAATTAAATGCAGCAACATAAAAAGAATTAAAATTTCATTAATATAGGGGAGTGACACCTACTTGATGAATCCTTCAACTGGTATGACCTAAACTCAAGCCTCTCCCCATCCTCAAGCTTCCCTTCCTTTTCCCAAATTTGAACTTAGATGGGTTATTAAAGAAATAAAGCTACAAGATCTTTTAATAAAACAATTATAGTACATTACTTGATTATGTGTGATGTCCCCTTCAAGCTAGTGACATCATGCTAGCCAGTGATTAGCCTATCAGTGGACCCTCGTAGGCTAGTAGACATGGACAGGGGGTCAGTTATGGCACAGGGAAAGGTATAATCATCTAATGGCTCAGTTCTAGCAGAGCTCAGTGTTCTCAGTTTGCTTGTGAGATGGTTTTTGGCTCACTTATATGGGTTCTGCTATTTGTTTTGGCAGAAATGGCTATTTTTAGGCTTATTCTGGAGCTATAGACATGGACCCCTGCTATTTTTAGAAATACCTCATGGTCACATGGAGAATATTTTCACTAGCTCCCAACTCAGACGGCTTGGTCAAATTCATAATAATATGGGAGTTATGACATTTTTTGTGGCTAAGTATTAAAGAAGGATAATTATTTAATATAAAGTTATATTATAACTTTATATTAAAATCACGTAAGTTGAAGGTCTTAACGTCATGAGAAGGGGGCCAAATTTATTAATAATATATTTGACATCTTCCTAAGTCTAAATGATAAAATATATCATGAATTTAATGTTTATAACATTAAATCGTACTTGCTTGAGAGAAATCGCAATTCCTGCTTTTTGGTGCGATTTAGACTTGGAAGGATATATATGCTTAGCGTGAGAAGCAAAGGGAGCCAGTTTTCATTATTGATTGAAATTTTTTTCTACTCTTGAGCTCTGAGAAAGGGTTTGACAGTGCAACCATTGGAGAACGTAGTTCTTTTGTGTGTTCATCATTTGAGCCAGTGAGATATCTCGTGAATTTGATATCCAGCAGAGGTTTCATCCAGAGACTTCTATTGTGCTTCAGCGGAGGTTTACTTCAGCAGTTACAGCATTGATTTACAGGTTACAGAGAAGTTGGATCACTGACAGCACGTTTTCATTCATCCAGCGTGAGCAGAATACTACAGAAGGCGTCTTTATGCTGGGAAGCAGTTATGCTGGGAAACTGCGATTTTCATCAATAAATTCCTAGGTTTTTTATGTCTATTGAACCCAGTCTTAATTGATGTTATTCATTCAGATACTAGCATTGTACTGAGTTTGATTCATTGAAAATTAATAAAGGCAGCAGTAGTTCATTTTCTATTCAATATTTCAGCGTTATGTTATTTGCTTTTTATGTCAAAAACCCTTGCAAAAATACAAAAACATTATAAAACTCTCAAAACAAAACAGTACAGCAGCAAGAGCCTGAAAGGGGTTCTTACATTATGAGTTCCACTGAAGAGACCAATTGATTCATATAGTTAACCTTGGGAATTAAAAATTAAAATATTTCCCTAATAGAGCCTTAGTCGAAGTTATGCGAAGACAGTGCAGCAATGATACAGGGCAGATGAATGGTCGCAATGATTAAGGGAGTATTTTGTGGAATCCAGAAGTGCTACTTTAAATTTGGATTGGGTCCTACCCTACTTTTGTTGATGTATGATCGCCGACTATATATTTGCTATTTGGTTAAGTGTTGGACACGTTTTGTGATGTATTTGTGAGCCGACTGGAAGAATCTTTTGAGATCGAGTATATAAGTAAAGTCGTTTTATGATGTGAAGATGTGTGGAATGTGTAGATGCATTGTGATGTCAAAATCAGACGGCAAATGTTGCGAGCTTTAACTGGGACTACTTGAGCATAGCAAATGCCTGTAATAGTTCATATTGATAAATCTTTGTAACAGACAATTTTGTTTTGTAAGAGCAGTGAGCTCCTTGTATACCCCTAACAGGATTTCTATCCTTTAACAGGGATATGTACTTAATGTAATATTCAACTCCTAATAGGGACACTATACTTTTTAGTGCATCATTTCTGGGTACCATCCCCACTGGGGATTTCCCTTGGCCGGGGTTTCCTCGTGAACAAATCATGGTGTTATGAGTGGTTTACTTAATGTCTATGTTATTCTTATTTGAGTAATTGCATGGTTACGCTTGAAGTTGTTAAGTTTAAAATTAAAGTGTTGTAATATTGATTCATCTCCCCTCTCAGTATTACTTAATCCTAACAACTGGTATTACAGCGTGTGGCCCTTGGAGAGAAAGCCTAACAGCTTGAGGGAGATCCAGATGGATTCAAGTAGTTTGGAAGAAAACTTTGAGGCAGCACTTGAAGACCTTGATAAGGCAAAAGCTGATAATGCTGAAATGAAATTCAAACTAAGAAGAGCAGAGGGTTTCATAAAGAAGCTTAACGAACAGCTCGAACTTTCCAAGAACCAAGGGCAAGATCTTATGGATAAGATACAGGAAGAATCTGATAATAATTAATCTAATCATATTAAGTAGCTTGAAAAAGACAAAGAATGTTGAAACATGAATGCTAAGTTACAACTATTCAAATGGCCAAAGAATTTCAACAAGAGAAAGATGAAAAGTCAAAACTTGAAGAAATCTTGAAGAATGCAAATGTGCAGATGGGAAAGATGCAATTTGAACTTGATGATTACAAAATCAAGCATCAGGAATTAGAAAAGTATAATCACATCATTAAGGGAGAATTTGTTGATGCAAAGAATCAGATTGAAAAACTTCATGCAAGCAATGACAAGATTGATGAACAAAAGGAAAGCCAAAAGCCTAAAGGTGGCATGACAGGAGTTGGCTTTGATAAAGCAGAATGCTCAAAATCTCAAGAAAGACAGTCAGAAGGCAAATCAGTTGAGAAGAAAGTGTTGGCAAGTGGCGTGATCAGCATAGAGGTTGTCATTTATGGCAACACTACTCATTGGCATGGTCGCTTGAAGTACAATCCAGTTTTGGATATTCAGTTTTGTAAAAGTGACTGTCCAGGAAGCAGTTGATAGGGAACAATTACACAGTTTTGACTGGCGAGCACAGTATGTGACGTCTTAAGACCTACGAGCTTAGAGGAGTGTTCTATGGGGTATAATTGACCTTCAATTAAGGTCGCTTGGATTTTGGAGTTGAACAGATAGAGTTACAGCTTGTTGAAGTTATGTGAAGACAGTGCAGCAATGATGCAAGGCAGATGAGTGATTGCGATGATTAAGGGAGTATTTTGTGGTATACAGAAGTGCTACTTTAAATTTGGATTGGGTCCTACCCTATTTTTGTTGATGTATGATCGTCGACTATGTATTTTCTATTTGGTTAAGTGTTTGACATGTTTTGTGATGTACTTGTGAGCCGACTGGAAGAATCTTTTGAGATCGACTATATAAGTAAAGTTGTTTTATGATGCGAAGATATGTGTGGAAAGTGTAGATGCATTGTGATGTCAAAATCAAACAGCAAATGTTGTGAGCTTTAAGTGGGACTACTTGAGCATAGCAGATGCTTGTAATAATTCATATTAATAAATCTTTGTAACAAACAGTTTTGTTTTGTAAGAGCAGTGAGCTCCTTGTATACCCCTAACAGGGCTAGGTCTCCTAACAAGGACACTATACTTTTTAGTGCATCATTTGTGGGTATCATCCTGTTGTGACCTAATCACAGATCGCCCATTTCAAATGGGGCCCCTATCTTTTCGCTTTCTTGGCCAATTTTGGGTTTTGTTTCTCAGTAGCTCTAGCTCCAGAGTTCCTCTCCTTTCAAATCAGAATGGTGGTTTGGCTAGGTCTAGGTGAGGGTCCTATGTGTCCCTTAAGATTTCAATTTTGGGACTTTCCCAATTCTAAAGTCATGAATTTGAGTGATGCTCAATTAAATGCTACCTAGAGGAATTTCAAAATCTCTTGCAAAGGCCTTTTGCAATCAGGTGGAAGAGGAAATTGAAAATTTAAGAGGTTGTTAAACTGTTAATCCAAAGAATTAAGAAGAGATAAAGTCAAAAATGTGGTTACTATTGGATTAAAAGTAAATCCCTGCCCTTTGAGCATTTCATCCATGAGAAATCTCTCAAAAAGAGGGAACAAGATTTTGAGAAGACCCATCAAAGTGGTCCAATATTGAATGAAATCATCAAAATCACTGAAAGTGGCTATGTCTAAAAGGCTAAAAATGGAATAAGTGGAGGGCATGGAAACTACAGATAATGTCCATGAGGGAAAAGATTAAGGTTTTATTAGTCTGGTGTCACAGTATCAATTTCTTAAGGTTGCCCTGAATCTTTCCATTACCCTTTTTGACATAAGGCATCACGAAAAAGGCAATAGAGTCATTAAGACCACCGAATCCATTGCTTGAGTGAAGTCCTCAGAACAATCTAGCAGCAACAATTTGTGTTCGAGTAAGGATCATGATGGTCACGTGTTCAGCAGCACAGCAAGAAGCGTCATTTAGAGACTACTTCCATACAAAGGGGTCTCATGTGATGACTAGTGCAAGTGTCCCAACAACTGAACAGAACACAAGAAAGGGTCAAAAGGACATTAGCAAAGAAGTGAGTATTACAATATCAAGAGACGGGCATCTAGGTGCAGTCCCAACTCACTCCTCTCCAAGGTTCCAAATCGCCCGTATAAGATAGAGAGGAAACACTTCAGTAACAAATTGTACTCACAAATGCTAAATCGCGCATACAGAGAACATATTTTAGTTGATGAAAATGGTCGCAAGGCAACATATATACGCACTAGCAGAAATTTGGTAAGGTACCGCTGCAAGGAAGCGTCCACGATGAAGGCCCACGCATATAAATGAGTCATTCGCAATCAGGGATATGATGGAAATACTACTACCCACAAAATTGCGTTCTCTGGTGGCAAAAGTCGGTTGGAAGAATTAGAATCCATCACAGATTCCCCTTTACACTTTGGCCATCCACCTTATGGAGTTTCTATGCACGCAAGGCCATCCTCGTTTGCATTCATAATGCTATCCAACAAGTGAAGGAACGTTTACAAAGAAGAAATCCCACGGGAAGCACAGAATCTCAGGGTGCATACCACCAAGACAGAGGAATTGGAAATAGAGTTTGAAGCAAAGCGGAGTCCATCTACAAAGCTCGCCCTTGACCAACACATACGGGCTGGAATCATAAAAACATTAAAAGAGAATGTCCGCCTATATGCCAAAAGCGCAAATCCAGCCTAGTGGAGGAAGAGGTAAATGGAGAAAGCAATCAGCCAAAAGTCTTCACGTGCGCTTAAGCACATAATAGTAGAGATGGAGAGTGATTTGAACATTAAAGGTAGTGAGTGTCCCGAGGCATTCACGATGCATAATTCAATGAATAACGATTTCAAAGGGGAACGAAAAGTATTAAGTGAGCTCGCACCTCTCAAAATCTTCGTCCAACACATGCACAAATGTTAGTCACGGAATTTGGTATCTCTCTACTATGGGTGCCCATAAGCTGTCTAATATGCTCGAATAAAAATTCTGTCAGTCTCTTCCAAATGCACGTTGAACGCAATATTACATGCCATGGTTGAGTACGGTTGAAGAAAAGAATGGTCTACGATCAGAGATAAAGAAAATTGTTTTGGTGGAATAAAGAAAGTCTGAAATCCAAGCCCGGAAACCCCATCTAGAAGAAGATGTCCACAAACAATCCCAAATCGCTCCCAGCACGTTTCTGTTGTGAGGTCTTCACAACTCGCCCCAATTTGGGGACCCCCCTTTTTCTGAAACTTCTCTCAAATGCTCGAAGTCTGGTCCATAGATGGCAACAAAGTAAGTGGGTGGTTGTCTAGGCTTCGAATTTGAGATGGTTGAAATCTGAAACTCTGAGCTGGAAGTCTGGTCTTAAGTGTTGATGAAACTCGAAATATGAGCTGGAAGTGTAAGCTTGAAGCGTTGCTTGTAATCTGAACTATGGCCATTTTGGAGATGCATGAAATCAGAACTTGAACATGATGAAATCTGAACTTGATAATGGTGCAATTTGAACTTGATGTTGCATAAGATCTGAACTTGATCATGGTATGATCTAACACGAAACACTTGGAGCGTGATAATGAAATCTGATTTTACGAATATGGCGATGAAATCTGGAA
>MU228022.1:4105521-4173294 GCA_018584345.1 Thuja plicata
TGGCTAGTAAAATCTTGTATGCTTCTATCTTTGGTATTTCCGTATGAGATAGTTTAGTTTATAAGCTATTTGTAATCTCTCTCTAACATACCTTCAGGACAGAAGCACAAGAAATTGTTTTCAGAGGAAGTCTGAATCTTCAAAGGTAACTTTGGACGAGGAGCTAAGAAGATTGATATTAGACTCAGAGGGAGTCTGACAGTTCATCTTAAGCAATCTTGGATAATCAACAGATTGATATCTTCTCAATGAGTTCTTCTCTGTGAGAGAAGTTCGAGGTGAAATCCCTTGTTTTCACCCTCTGCACTGAGGCATGATGGATGTCATGTGTGTGACTCCATATCTTCAATGGGCCTGCCCCCAGTGTACATCATGAGGAAGTGACGACTTCCAAATGAATATCACTTGTATTTGTAAGAGTTATTGAAAGGTGACGATCTTACAATAACTTGATCTTCTATTGTGATAGACATCTTGTGATGGCTGAAACAGATCATTATAAATAGAACTTGTGGATAGAATCGCCGATTGAGGCAATCCACATAAAAGCTCGTGAGTTTGTGGATGGAATCACCGATGGAGACAATCCACACGAGAGCTTGTGGATAGAATCGCCGATTGAGGCAATCAACCCGAGAACTTGTGGATAGAACCGCCAATTGAGGCAATCCACATTAAAGCTCGTGAGTTTGTGGATAGAATCGTCAATGGAGGCAATCCACACGAGAGCTTGTGGATAGAATCGCCGATTGAGGTAATCCAACCGAGAACTTGTGGATAGAATCGCCGATGGAGGCAATCTACTCTAAAGCTTGTGAGTTTGTGGATAGAATCGCCGATGGAGGCAATCCACTCTTAAGCTTGTGAGCTTGTGGATAGAATCGCCGATGGAGGCAATCCACCTGAGAGCTTGTGGATAGAATCGTCGATGGAGGCAATCCACATCTTGAGACTATGTTTCTATTGATTACATCATGACGATCATGCTTTTATTGCTTACATCATATGATTGATGTTATCAAGTGTCATATAAGTGTTGACATTGGATTGATTTATCCTCCCTAGCTAAGAGGGAGTGTTGATGTTTTGTATAACTATGGTGAGGGTCATAAGTGTTGACACAGGAGACCACTACACATTCTGTTTGATCATCCTCCCTAGCTAAGAGGGAGTGTTAATGTTTGTAGCTTCAGTCGTATGCTCATTAGTATACATATAATACATGTTGATTAATAATAATATAATATATATGTTATATTATTATTAATCATATGAAATTTAATATTCAATATTAAATTATTATTTTATTCTTAATTAAAAATTGATTGATGAAACATTATAAGATTCATTAAATTATAATTAATGGGAAGAGGCATGTCCTTTCTTATAAATAATAATGAATACACATGTCCTATGAAGAGACATGTCTCTCCTAGCCTCATTCCAATATAAATGAAAGAGAGATTGTTGCATTTGGAAAATATATACAACATAGAGTGCTATTACCTTTGCAGCTATCCTAAAACTTAACAGAGGGTTTAGAGGTTGTTTGGTAAATAAGGTGCAGCATATTTGGGGACCAGTGTTACCCCGAGTTTCCGAGACAGGGACGTGGGGACGGGTTTCTAGGAGGACAAATTTTTTGCCAATTTTGGGGACGGCAAGGAACAGCCAAGGGGACGTCTATATAAATATAGGGAAATTTTCAATATATAGGGAAATTTGCAGATATATATTACATTCATATGAAAATATGGACAAAGCGTATCATTTAAACATCATAGAACCTTAACATACAACATTTCAATGTCATTTAGTAAATAGTAACTGATTCAATACTCAATATGTATTAACTATAGTCTATTATGCATAGCAACGAGTGGGGACATCCCCCAGCCGTCCCCCCGTCCCGGAAACGGGGGGTTTTAGGTCGGGGACGCGTCCCAGGTAACATTGTTGGGGATTGATTTTGAGCTCCATTGCCTCTGTAGTAGACCATACATGTCTAAGATTGGCAGATTTTATTGTATTCAGATTATAGTTATATTAATCAGCATTATTGGATTTCCAACAGCAGTTTAGGCTAACCATTATTGAGGTTAGAATAATTCAGTTTAATTCTCTGTGTATGATGAACATATTCAGCAGTGTTATCAGACCGAAACAATATTTCTCTACGAGATATCAATAAGATATTGCAGCTTCATCAATAGAAGGTCAGGGTTTCATCAATTCATGTGTTCTATTTCATGTGAGTGTTGATTATTTAATATTAGTATATACAAAATCATTTTTAGCTCCAATAATAAATATTTAGCGTAGTTTCAATTTGATGCCCTATTTAAAGTGAAGAATGCAATTGTACGGTGTATGGTTGGAAAAAGGTGAAATCAGGTTCTTGCATTATTAGTCAATTGCTATTTTGTCAAATACTTGCAAAAATACAATAAAAATGGGCCTGGCACATCTCATCTCTTGTCACTTCCAATATATTCAACCCACGCATCATTGCTGGAAAAGGTTGAAGATGTGGAAGAAAAATTTCAAACTCCTACTCTTTATGGCCCAGGTCCAAAATTGGTTTTGATTGTACACCTTGTGCTTGAAATTCTTCTTCCTCCGTTTCAATATTCAAATCTCATTCAATAATCCATCCAAGTTTTGTTCTTCAAGCAATTTATCATCATAAAAGTATGTGTAGAAGTAAAACACCATCCTCTAGTGCCAAACCTTGCCCTCCACCGTCCCATAGTGGTGGGCCTTGAACAACCTGAGTCTTTTTGGTGTTATCAATGCAATTGGCTTTAAAGATTATGTCTCTAAGAGGGGAGGAACAATCTTCATCATTAATTTAATGATTGTTTTTCTTCATTAGTCAAACATTTGTCTTCTTTAGACATATCCAATACAAGCATTCATTCACAAACTATTATTCAATGCTCAAGTCATAGTTCTTCAATTTTGTCTAGTGTAGTTCCTTCAAATGAAAATAAGAACTCTCCTAATGGATTTTTGTATATTGTGCATTCAATATCTTCGTCTTCAATGGACACAACTCAACAATCAGTTTGCTACATGGCAGCTTGGGAGACTTCACATTAATCTACAAACAACTAAAATGCAGTTTCTTCTAACATAGACGTTTGTGCTCCATAGAAAAAAGGTAAAGCTTGACAGGTGGATGTGAAATCTAACAATTCTTCCTTATTTACTGATGAACGAACAAATGTAAGCTCTTGGAAACAAGGAACTGTTTCTTATCTAACTTTTCCCATTGATGTTCACCACGTACACTCCTCTCTTCAAATCTTTGCTCTTTCCTGACTGCTTCATTCCTTGATCATGTAGAATCATTGAATGTATTTTCTTATTTGATACAAAACAGTGAATTTCAAATATATTATATCATAAAGTCACCATCAGGCTCATTTCAAATATGAGGTTACTCAAACTTCTTTGATACTCTAACTTGGAGACCATCAAGAGCTGCATCCTGCAATGCATGCCTGGACAATGTTGAGTGTCATGGTTGCCTCTCATGGAAAGAAAAAAACTTGATTGTCTTATCATCAGGAAACAATCTAAATCACACTTCAATCGTTCCCATGAAAATGTCCTTGGTAGTATTATGCTGGACCATTCTACTAAAATTCTCTCTTATATTTTCCACGTTGTTCATCACTCTTTGTAATAAAAAATCAGTAAAACTTGGGACCATTTACTGAATTGAGCCTTTTTTTTTAATTTTACTAGTGGTTATCATGTCCTCTTCTAGCTTAGCTATCCACTCTTTCGCTTCCTCAAGTTTGTCAATTCCCATCAATTTGATCAAGAAAGCAATGTCTAATGGAAGTGCATTTATGAAATAGTTCAAGAGAATTGACAAGGATGCCTTTGGAGTTCAGTCGATCTTTCTAGCAAGGTGGTTGATTCATGCAGCAAACTTCTTCACTAGTTTATGACTATCCTTTGTGTTAAACAGTTAAGCAAACAACACGAGGCTATCCTCAGCTGGTTTAAAGTGTGACAGGAGTTTCATATCCAGTCTCCCAATCTATGGTGGAACAAGCGTTAATAAGGTAGAACCATTCTACTATTGCTCCAACTACAAAATCAACAAAAATTCGGATAGCTACACCTTTATAAGGAACACTCAATATGCTACACACCGTGGTGAAGGCTACAATGTGTTCATCTAGGTGTTGGAAGCCATAATCATAAAACTTTTTAAAAAATCCCTTCTCAAGCATTGAGGAAAAGGACCCAGTGCAATATCCCTTGTAATTTTTCTGAAAGAAAATCTGGCAAATTTCCCCACTTTCATAAACAGGAATTTTGTCAAACAATTGGCAAACTCTGGATGGTCTAACCTTTCTAAGTTTGAACAACACAATTGCTGCAATTCTTCCTCAAATGATACAGATTTTCAAAACTAATATGATCGTTCAATAGGAAATTCAAGAGTGTTTATATAATAGTAGCAAATTCATACATCATGCATCAATGCTAAACCATTACATAAACATATGTCAAACACTTTGTGAATTGGAACTAAATAAGAAAGTACTCGGATTAATGAATGACTAAGCAACTGGATGACAAAGATATCATAATGCTATTAAGATTCACTGCAGCTCACATACTCCTACAGGCAACCAAGTATTTCATTGACCCACTTCTTTGACCATTGGGAATCCCTCTGAATGTGGTGGCAGAATAACTAAAAATGATTCAACCCCCTTCTATTAAGCATTGCATCTCTATTTACCCTCCACATCCTCCTAATGAAGAGTTGTGGCTCTTTAATTAGTGTCATTTTTTTCCTAGCGGCAAACCAGCCATCCTCCACACTTCCCTATCACATGAACCCCTTATAAATTTAGTTCAACATCCTTTGCATTGCTCATAGTTAGGCAGCAAAGATATACCTTTCTGTGATGCAGCAAAATCAATGAAACTCAAAAGTGGCGGCTAGAATAAGAAACAATTGTTGTAGATTAACCTTATAACCAATACACTTCTTGAAATTTATTGCTTGCTTGCACAATTTCCAATAATTTTTCTTTTGTTTGCATAATCTCTAAACCTAGAATGATTTCTTGTTCATCAAATTTTAAGTTCAACCTTGAATCTTGCCTAAATCCACCTCCAATTTGACTAGGAAGAAATCGCTTGTTTGAAGCTAAATACCCTTAGAGTTTTCATTCTAGGGTTTTTGAACTAAAAGGGATCACAGAAAGGTATATCGCTGCATAACTATGAGCAAAGCGAAGGAGGTTGAACTAAATTTATAAGGGGTTCTGTTGTGACCTTTTCACACCATCGTCCCATTGAAAATGGGGACCTCCTCTTCTTGCTTAGCAGTAGAATAGTTTGTCTTAGATTGGTAGCAATCTTGAAGTCTCCGGGTTGAAGTGTGAAGTTTGAAACAGCTCTAGATTCAAATCCTTTTCCAATTGCAAGTTTGAACTTTGAACCATTGGAGAAGATACGGTTGTTCAGTAAGGATCCAAAACTTGGAGAAAATCTTGATCTGCCTGTCAATGGAATTCCTTGTGCATGTACAATCTCATTCCTTGATCAAATCGTGAGTTTCAAGATGATGAAAATGTTCAACACAGATCTAGGTATTGTCTTGATTTTACAATGACAAGATTGCAATCTCCATACAACACTTGGCTAAAATCAAGGAGCAAACATGGTTTGACACCTAGGATCTGATTTTGAAGCAAAGTTGGAAATCTTATCTGAAAGAGAAGTTTGAAAATCTGATATGAGGCAGGAAATCTGAACAAGGAAATGAGCTAAATTTGAAGTCTGATGTGAAAAGTTGGAGACCTGAATTGAAAGAATTAAAACAACTCAAACACGAAAGTGAAGACCAACGGAAGTAAGCAATCAATGAAGGAGAATTGAGATGGCAAAATGCAATAAGTATTGGCGTGACTGAAAGGAACCAAGAAGTAGAGTTCCAAGCCAAGGTCGGACTTGGAACAATTTCCAAGCTTAGGTTGGAATCCAACCATGGGTTGGAAATTTGTTCCAAACTCTATCCAAAATCCGCCCAGAAAAAAATGAAATTCCAAGTTGAAGGTGGGTAAAATCAATCAGTCAAACATGCAATTTAAGGTCAGATCAAGAACAAGTTGGTGTAATGGAAGCGTGAGAATCCAGTTCAGGAGGATGAAGGGCAAAATTTGAACAATTTGAGATGAAAAGTTTGAGTTTTCACAATCAGATCTGAGATAGACTAATTGAAATCATGAAGAGATGATGACACAAAGGAAGAAAGTGATTGGCAAAACTAAGAAAATTCCAACCAATGAGGGGAATTGATTATGTTTGAACAAAGGGGAAGTCTGAGTTTCAAGGGAAAACACAACACTTGGCATATTTTTTGCGACCTCTTGGGCAGTTCCAAGGGCAGGTCGGAATCCAACCACGAATCCAACCTGCCCTTGGAACACAATTTCCAACACCTTCCTGATTTCCGCCCAAATTGGGCTTGATTTCCAAAGGCTACCAGATTTCCACTCATGAAGTTTAGACAAATTTCCAAGAGAGGTGAAAATTCCACTCCTTGAGACAAATTCCAACCACTATCAGATTTCTGCTCGAAGTTAATTTCCAATGGTATCAAGATTTCCGAAATTTCCATCAAGACGGTGATTTCCACAAAGTGCAATTCCAAGAAACACTAGAATCCCGCCCTTGGTTTGGGTTGATTTCCAACCACCTTGAAATTTCCGCTACACTAAGGATGAACCAATTTCCAAACATCACCAAATTTCCGATCAAGGGAGAGAGGATTTCCAAGCATTACGAAAATTCCGCCCATGGGATGATTCAATTTCCAAGTAATGCTAAAATTTTGTCCTCTTCATTTGAAGGCAAAATTCCGATAGAGCTATGATTTCCGCCCCCTAGGAGACCATTAGAAATCATGCAAATGCCTTAGAAAGGCCAGCTAAGGAAAAAAAATTAAGTGTGTCAATCGAATGGAAAATGTTTAATGAACCCAGCCTTAATGGAGTAATGACTTTTGCAATCCAATTTTAATCGTAATCAGGTCAGCCCTTTGAAGAAGGGTCATGACCTTTGGTTTTAATGCCTATAAAGAGCTGGATGCCTCATTTCAAAATCAATTCAATCCGAACTCAAGGCAATGAGATAAATATAAGTGCAGAGCAGACTGTAGGTGGGCGAAAAATCAAACAAGAGGCTCAAAATCAGAAGTAAAACTTTTGGAGAAATTGAAATTTCAAAGGCAATTTGATCAAGTCTGGTTTGAAGATGGGTGGGCAATGATAAATCCATAGACTTAAAAGTGTTTTCTGGACATATGCAAAAAAAATTAGAACATCAAACTTCAAAAATTCAGAATTCTGCCAGGATGTCAAAATTCATAAAGTTGGAAATCTAAAATTCAAAATCAGAAATTGGAAATTGTTTTGAAATGCAACTTCATGTCAAATTGATATCTTGTGGACTTTATCAGAATATCTTAATTTTCTTTATACTTACCATTTTCATGAACTTAACACAAAGTTTCTTTCTTGTTTTGCAAGGGAAAGAGGGAGGATGTTCATGGACAAGGAGGAGAATTGGAGGTATAAGTCATTCATCAAGGGGACAAGCAAGAAGATGTTCGAGATCGAGGGTCAAAATGAAGGTGCAAATCCAAGTCCATGTTCAAGTCATCAAGAAGATCAAGGCCAAAACATCAAAATCTCAAGCTCAAGCGATTTCAACACCATTTCAATGAGAAGATTTCTGAATTTCGAAGATGGAGATGATTCATGAAGATGAAGCAATTTGGGAACAGGAGCCAATCACAATCAATCGAAGACTTGAAAATGTTGAGTACCAAAAGATATTGCTAGAGATGCAAACTTCTTTATGATAATGGAGAAGTGGAATTGATGAAGTTTATAAGATAAGCATGCTGAGGTGGCACTCATTCATCTTCAACCAATCAGGGGAATCCAGTTTCACGTGTCCAAGATCATCCAATCAAGTTATTCGAAGTTGGAATGTGAAGTGCACTTAATGTCTTCACCTAATGAATTTTCTCATTGGTCTATTAAAGCAATGTAATTTTCACATTGGCCCACAAAATGGTGCCTTGTTGTAATTAGCCAACATTTAATGCTTGGAAGTGTAGTTTTACTAGGGCTATGTTGGAACAATCGTGGACATTGATCTTGAATTGATCTGGGTCATTCATTATACTTGAGGCAACTATAAAAGGCAAAGCCTCCTCATTTGTAAAAGACTTAAAAAGTCATTAGCTAGAACAGAGTAGGAGAAGACTTGGAGAAATTGTTATTATAATGCTACCAAAATAAAAATTCATTATTGTTATCATGGTGAATTACTTGTGTTATTTTGGAGTGTTGCATGGTTTCTACATTTCCTCACTTACATTAAGATTTTATTTATGTTGAGTAGAAGTAAAAATAGAAGAATACAATTTCTCATCCTTCTTGATTTCACATCCTCCATGATGAAATGTAAGATTGTAGCCTTGATAACACAATTGACTTACACTTAGAAGATTCTACTTCAACACTTTAACTATTAACATATAAGATATTCTCAGTCTTTATTTTTCCATTGTCCAGACCAATAGTCCCTTTTCCTTTTATATTTCTTACTTTGTTGTCTCCAAATTTCACTGTCACTTCATCTGTTTGTTCGAAAGTAAGAAATTTACTTTTGCCACCTGCCATATGCTTTGAACAACCACTATCGACATACCATCTATCTCCTTTGTTTCATGCGCATAGAGTTGTTTGAACGAACATGGATTCTTCTATCTTTTCTTGCTCCTACTTATTCTAAACCTTAGTTGATTCATCCTTTCTTTTGTCAAGAACTTCCTCCCTGTTTAATCTTGGAGGCTTAGCAAAAACAGTTTTACAAAACATGATGTATGTCCAAAATCGTTGCACTTAAAGCATACAATGTTATAATCAATTAGAGGACCAAATAAATTACAATTTCTTTTGGTGAAGCCAGGATTATCTCTTGTATGAATACTACAATCTACTGCTTTATGACCAAAATGATTGCATGAAAAACAATAGCCATGAAAGGAATGAAAGAACCTAGTTATGTGTGGTTGTCATTGATGAAAGAGTTTTTTGAAGTTGTCCTTGTTCTTTTGTGGAAATTTATTTCCCTCCTCCTTGATGTCATCCCTTTTGGTGGAACTCTTGAGAACCTTGATGTAGTGTTTTGGATTTCCTTCTATGGCAGATCCGTAGCCTTAGAACTTGTAGTCTCCTTTGTCTTCTCTTGATCTTCAACAAAACAAAGACCAATCTTAAAAAACAGTGACCTTTGTGAATTGATGATATCATTCAATATTTTGGTGCTTTGTCAAACTTCAAGCTTCGATTCACTTGTTCAATGGATTTCTCTAACTCCTTTCTTAAAGATACAATTTCAAGTTCTTGTCTTTCACAATCAGATTCCTTTTCCTTAGGTTGATTTCTTATAACCTCCTCAATCCATTTTGCATCTTCTAATTGTAATTTTAGATCTACAATCCTCTTATCTAATTTTTAAAGATTGCAATCTAGTTTTTCTTGAGCTTCACTAACCTCTCGAATTTGCACCTTTTGTTTTTAAATTCTTTTCTTGAGCTTCTAGCTTTCTCTATAAGCATAATGGATTTCTTCCTCAAGATCTATTTCATCTTCGTCTTCATTATATACCTCCTAATCTTCTTTCCCTTTTTCCTTATCATCTTTTACTTCCATTGCCAAGAAGAGCATTTCTTCTCCATCACTGCTTGAACTTTCTTCATTGCTTCCCTCCAATGAGCTATCATCCTTTCCTAAATAAAGACTCTTTTTGTATTTGTGAGAGTTCTTCTCTTCTTTTGATGATGCTTTCTTCTTTCTCTATGCAGTGGTCCTTTACATTTTTGCTACTTTTATTCCTATCATGTGGACATTTAGAAGCAAAATGTCTTATTTTAAAACAATTAAAGTATTTGAATGGTAAATTACCTTGATATTTCTCAAATCCTTTCTTTAGCTTTCTCATGAAGTGAGTTTAGACTTCATCCATTTCATTGCATGAGCTCTCACTAAGCTCACATACCATGTTCTCTCCCTTCCTTGATGCTTTAAAGGCTACCTCTCTTTTTGATTGATAGCTTGTCTTCGATCCTCATTTCATAGGAGATAAAGATCCCATGCAACTCTTCCTTTGTCAATGTATCTAAATCTTTCATTTCTTCGATTGCCAAAACTTTGGAATCAAATCTTAAGGGCAAAAACCTTAGTACGTTTTGAACATTACAGCTTCATCAACTTTCACCAAGCCCTCTAATTGTGTTCACAATCTCATCAACAAAAAGCAAGAAGTTAAGTTCTTTTCTTCTTTCATCACAAGGTTTTTGAATTGCTTTCCATAGGTTTGAAGCTTTGCCTTCTTCACTTTAACATCTTCATAGATGTTTTCAAATTATCCCACATGTTCTTAGCTGATTTGCAATGCATAACCTTCACAAACTCAGATTCGAGTAATACACACAAAATTGCATGCTTGGCTTTCACATTGTTCTCACTTTCTTTCTTCCCGAGCTAATCCACTTGGGGAGTTGACAAGGGTGTGTAGACATTTACCACAAATTGTCAAATATATATCCTAGGCCATTCAAGTAGGTTTCCATGCTTAAACTCCAAAAGGCATAGTTTGTCCCATCAAAGAATGGTGCCTTCTTTAATGAGAATTTGTGTCCTTGCCTGGCCATTAGTGCTCTTATAGATCTACCTCCAAGCGGTTAGCCTAAATGCAAAGGAGCCTGCACTGATACCAATTGAAGAGCACACAATTATACTGAGAGGGGGGAGAATTAGTATTATAACTATCTTTTACTTTTCAAATCTTGATTAGTCACAATAGCAATACTTCAAAAACTTAAACAACCACAAATGCAAGATCTAGCAAGTAGGAAAACAAAAGAACACATGATTTATGTGGAAAACCTTGTGGGAGAAAACTACGGCAAAACATTGCTTTGTATTAAAAACCTCTTACAATCTTTGTAGGCACCAACCCATAGGAGACACCAATCCCCACAACTGAGCACCAACTCAGCAAGAGGAACCAATGTCTTTGAATAAACAAGGCACCAACCTCCAAAAGAATAGAGTGATAAGTGCTTGATCTTCTTCATGAATCGGATCTGATCCTTCTCCACAATTCTGCTCAAAACGCTTCTTGAAATCTTCTCATGAATTGCACATAGGTCTGCAATCATTCACCTCAAAATATGCTCATACTCTCCAATAATTTATGTTCATAAGGTCTGGAACAATCTGCTCATACAGTCTGAAACAATTTGCTTATAGGTCTGTAATATATTTAAAAATGTCTGCTCACATATGCTCCTTAGATGTGTTCTAAGGTCTGCTCAAATCTGGCTAGAATAGAAATAATACCTTACATATTTGGAAGCATGCAAACTTTTTGACAAATTGTCAGTGGTGAAAGAAGTGCAAAAAAATTGGTGCAACAACAGAGGTTGGTAATTGCAGGACCAAAACCTGAAATGATTGTCAGGGTTCCTAAAAGTCTCACTAGACCAGCATCTAATAATGAAGTAAAAGGAAAGGTTGTCTCCTCCATTTCAAGCTCTTGCAATAGGAAACGTTCATTGTTTTCTTCGTCAGATCAAAAGTTGAACAAGCCAATGAAATTCATCAGTAAACAGATGAGCGGATTATGTCATTAATCCTGTCTTCCCCAGTTACGTCTGTTCTCAGCTGAATATTATTTTCATAAATAGAGCTAAAAATAAGAATTTGGTTCCTCCGAAGTGGTGTGGCTGAATCCATTCAAGTGGAACATGAAGCAAGGTGAGTCAATGAACAAGAATGAGAACCTAATATTCAATATCTCATGGCCAAAATTCAGTCCCTGGGAGAAAATTGTCCAAAGCTGGGCCAAAAAAGTTATGAAGCTAGAGAAGATGGTGCATGAATAACCAGATAGAATAAGGATACAAAACAGTGCAGAGGATCCCCTCGTATCCATTACCTACACTTTCAAGTGTACGCCAGATACGTTGCGTAAGGAACTCTCCACTAATATCGTGTTCTATGTCAAAACACAATTGATCAAGAATATAATGATGAGGCCATATCCAAGTCACCAAATCCAGTGGCTCAATGCATTGTTTGCAAACTCTGCAAGTACTCTCCAAGTTGCCGAATAATCTCTATTTGTTTTGCTGGTAGTTTTTCACAAGTTCAACTCTCACAATTTTATAGACACAAAAAAATGTCGGTAAAAATACCAACAGAGGTAGAACACTAGTTAAAATACATTTTTCACATGTTTTTGCTAGAAAACTATGCATTTTCTCTTTTGACATGTCAATTTTAATTTTACTACATTTTGTAATTGAAATTTACAAAAAAAAATGTTTCTTCAGAGATTTTAATTTTTAGTAATTTCTAAGTTGCCAAGTTTTTACGGAGTTTTTTGTCGATTATTTGCTGAGTTGAAAATTTCAGGCTTGCCAAGTACTCTCCATGTCTGAGTCTGCAAGCTATGGTTCAATGCAATTGGGGATCTCAACTTAAGGATTAGGATATTGTGCACCTGCCTTGTATTGAACAAAACGTTCAGAATTGATATGTAATGTTAACAATGCAGGTGTTGTTGAAAGTGTTGATAATACAGGTGCGGTTGGACGGAATAGATCATGACTGTGAGTTTATTTGTTATGCTACTGTAATGGATGCATACAATCTTCATTTCATTTTCTCTTATATTTATCATCAATCTGTAAACTGCAACTTTCAATATTACCTACAGGTTGCCATTATAGTTATATCGATATGGAAGCTAGATTTAGAAGCCATCATTTCAGTTGTAGTTACCGTAATCAGTACACTTATGTCCAATACTTGGTATTGTTTGAAGTAGATTGCTTGTCAGGATTACATGAATCTAGAGTGTTTCAGCTATTTAAACTTTTGTAGCTGGTGCAAATCTGGATTCTGGCATATATCCAGATGAACTAGCACGATCATTGATATTCACTTAAATTCAGTTTTGCATTCTGACCTCATATAGATTGACAGAGACAGCAAAACAAATAAATTCCACTTTCCTTACATGCAAATATTCATATAACTTCATAGATGCCTTATTTGCCTCTTCCACATAGTCCCTGTTAAAAGACATCATTTCAAAAAATATATATATTACATACATGTTAGAATAGATATTTGGAGGTATAGCTTATTTAAAACATTTGAACAAACAACCAACAGATCGTTTTCGACAACTTACTTGTCAGGATGTGTGTTTCTGCAAAGTTCGGCAGAATCTACAACTGTGCATATCTGTAATAAACAACGAACTTCAAGTTATGATGTAACTGCTAAGAAGCCATACAACAAAAACCTACTAATGTGTAACCATAATAAATAAACTATCATTATAATAAAACAACTATAATATTACATCCACTACAATTACTGCTAAACACTAAAAAGATTAAACCACCTGAAAAAACAAAGCAATCCCAAAAAATTATAAATACCTCTACAACTTACTCCTTCAGATGCCAAAACAAAGACTAGAATTAAGCACTTGGATTACTAAGACTCCGTACTGAAGCCTACCGTATCTGAGATCTCATCCATAGCATGAATTGTTTCTGCGGATGGGGGCAGATCTTTGATGCAGGCTATTAATTCCTCTGATCTGACAGAAATCACGGGTAATTTAAAATCTCAGTCAAGTTCAGGGTCACTTCTCTATGGCACACAACTCCTAGTAGTTGAGACAAGAAAGTACATAATGAAAAAATTAGTTTTATCTGTGCTAAGGCTATGAAGATAAAATTGAATTGCTTTGCAACATGAAGTAACAATTGTTCACCATTATGCCTTTCAGTTCTTAAAAAACTGAAATCAAAGCTCGTAACTATATCTGTAGCATTATAAAAAAATATATCTGTAGTATTCGGGTCTGACTTTACAAAAATGTGATATTGCTATTAGGATTCAACTGTGTAGTTTTTGAGTCAAACTCATTGACCCATGTTTCATGAGTAGAGGTTCACAAGAACCCATCTCTCATGTGAATGAATGGAACACTTAGCATTCATTGCATCTACGTGATACTCACAGAGGTGATGCTTACAAAAATGACTTGCATATTTTTGATAAATATCTTGCTCTACCTCTGGTTCCTAATCCTAGAGGTAAGTGAAAGAAGAGAAGCTCTCTCCTCTCTACTCATAACATTGGTAATGTTAATCCTAAATACTCATGCTCAAAAGCTTAAGAACAGTAAAGACAAAAGGAACATTATGGCCTCACATAACTCTGAACAAATTCTACTTTCCTTGAATGAGGACGGTATTGGATTCCCTTCTAAGGTCAAAGGTGTGCCTCTAAACACCACTAAAAACAAATCTATTCCTGCTGACTTCGACCTTGGTGCAGCCCTTGTTCCTGCAGACTACTCTGAAAAGCAGGTTGGAAATTTTAAGTACGGTCAATCAAAGATTGTTTGGGGGAAGGAGGATTCTGCCAGACTTGCAAAATAAGTCATTTTAATGTTGTTAGTGGTGGAAGGAATCCTGTCACTAAGGGTGTTGATCAAGAAGATCATATTGATGTTTAAAAAATTGAATCTGATTCTATCCCTTCATATAACCCCAAAAGCACTAAAGATGACTCTTTCTAGGAAGAGTTGGAGCTTGAATTCCCCCAAGTTGACACACTGAGGATCTAATATTTTTTTTTTTTATCAGTAAATTATGATTTTTATTAATATAATATTGTGAAATAGAGTATTACAAAAATATAACACAATTGTCCAAGTATGTCTGAAGCCCAAGTAAAGAAAACCTATGCCAACCATAAGCAAAAAAGGCCCACAACAGAACCTAATACAACCATTTTGGGTGGGAAATAAAATACAAAAAATTTCGACATGGAAAAACTCGCCACACAAATCCAACAAAAACATTGATTCACAACCTGTATAGAGTGGAACCCATGCAGCACCGATGTACAAACTACCCTCAATGTCCAAAATTTAGCAAAAAAATCTATGAGAAAAACATCAGGAACTTGCAGAGGAACGGACGAGGTGGAGGGATAATGAACCATCCCTGTCAGCGACACCACCACGCCTGTGAGAAACACCACCCCAGCATTTGCCACCGCGTAAACCACCACGAGCAGCAATATGAGCACCACCACCACAAGCAACTCCACGAGCCCCACTACGAGCATAGCCACGAACACCACCACCACGAGCACCACAGGCACCATGACCACGAGCACCACCAGCACAGCCACAACCCCTAGCCCTCCTTTGCAAATCCATTTCTTCCCACACTCCCGTCAACTGGAGCTTGAATAGGTTAGGGTCCATTTAGTTTCTCGAAACCCCAATGGCCATAACAAGCTCCCAATCGTGGAAAAAGTCCACAAGTTGTGCCGAATATTTCCAAGCTTCCTCCTTCCTATCTTGGATATTCCCCAAAGCCCTGTGCAGTAAGAAAGGATGAATCAAAGGGGGCACCCCAGGGAAGCCAAACCAATCTCCATGCATGGTCAAAAACCCTCGCCCAGGACCGGCGCACTGCAAAATATCGTCCAGACCCACCCTCCATTTTGGTCTCACACACCTCTCCACCATCCTTTTCACCTCCGCCCTCAACCCAAAATGCAAGCCCCAAGCACAGAAGAGAGCAGCGATATCAATGTTGGTTTGGAAGCGAAATTTGGAAGCCACATAATCAATACCCAACAATGCCTTGATCAAAATGAGGAAAAGAGGATGGCTTGAAGTGAAAGCATTTTTTAGTCGCTCCTCTGTCACTGGCCCCTTGAAAGCCATTTGTTGCTTCAATGCGTCAAAATAGAAATTTGCCTCCATTGTCATCACAATCCCCACTCCACACAGTGCGCCTGCCAATTCTGCCAACACAAATTGAATGTACACCTCAAATTGTGTAAAAAGGAATGTATATGCCTCAAACGACCGCCCTGCATTCAATGCACACGCGAATGCATGTGCGATGTCAGTCATCGAACAACCATAGTGCACCAACGTCATAGCATTGAATAGTGTTGATGTCATTTGCCATCAAATTCACCTCTACCAAGTCTCTACCAACTTGGAACCAAATTTATCAACAAAAGATTTCGACAACTTGGAGAGGGAGTCCACTAATGTGTTACCTTCTTTGTATATGTGGGAGATTTTAAAATTTTGAAAGTCGTCCAGTTTCCTACGAATGATATGGATAATTTTGTCCAACTTCCATACTTGGGCTTTGTCGTTGGCAATAGCATTAACAATCATCTTCCAAATGAAGGTATTCCACCTTCAACTTGGCTCCCATATCTACTACCAATAATGCGGCCTGGCCCTCCGCTTCATTATTTGTGTCATCCACCAACTTCTTTGTTTCAATTGCCAAGATATTACCACTAGCATCACGGGCCACACATCCAGCCCCTGAAGGGCCAAGGTTGCCCTTCGAGGCCCCATCAAAGTTGATCTTTAACCATCCTCTGGTTTGTCCCATTGGATCACACTTTTGTCTCTAGCTGGCAGATCAACCCTTGAAGATCGATTAATGGGTGCCCTGAGGATCTAATGTATTATTCCCTATTAATGAGGAAAATGGGGATTTTTATTTGTCTCCTGCTAAAGGTTATGAAGTTAGTGAGGACAACAACATGGATAAAGTTCACAGCTGCAATAGTTGTAATGAAAAATTAATTGTGATGAATGTTAGGTTGAATATTTTCCACAATAGGATGAGATAATTTGAAGATATTACTGATAAGATGTAATGACCCTTTTGGGAAAATTACTATATTTTGCCCTAAAATCACAATTCCAATTAAAATATGAAATGTAATACAGTTAATATCATAGATTTACCAATTGAAATGTCTTTACGAAGATAAATCCTGAAATAGGTCCTCCAATCATGTTAGTCAACATTTAAAAAGTAATTCATAAGAAAATTATTTCAAAAAGAGTTAGGGATTCACTAACATATAAATGCGTGTATATAATAAATTGCATTAATAATCATTCAAGGCACGACATATACCTTTAGTAAACATATTAGCAATCAGCTAGAAACTTCGCATAACACAATCTCAAGTATAGCTATCCTTCTATTGCGAGAGCATGGGTGGACACTCCATCCCTCTGTCAACCTTGGAGGCGCTCCCTTCTCCAAGATCAAGCCTAGGAGCACTAATCAATCTCTCAACCCACAAGCGCTCCATCTCGAGGTGTCGTGCTAGATAAGAGCATGAAGACTCCCTCCTCCACCAAGCCTGGGAGCACACATAAGCCTTCCGGCCCACGAGCACTCCATCTCAGGGTGGCATGTTTGATGAAAGGTAGGTTAAGTCCACCTCTCATGAACTCGAAAGGTTGATCGGCTTTCCTATTTTGCAACCATTCCTACCCAATTCAAGATAGATTAACCATAAGAATATATTATTGTTAAATTTTGAACCAACAAGAACACCAGAGATACCCTGGAAAAACCCTCCAACTTGAGGAAAAAACCTAGCCACACCAAAAACAATGCTTTTATTAAATAATAATAGAAGTCTGAATACACACACTTGAGGAACGATACACAGCATTCTCTCCTCAAAATAATTCACTGATAAACAACATAGAACCTTTATATTCAATACACCTGAATATACAATGGACGCCACATACAATATCAATATTCACCTATAGAACAACCACGATATACTGAACAATACACACAATAATGTTCAAAGAACTCTTGCTATATCGCACACAAAAACGACACCCTGCTGATAACAACAATAATGTCAAACCCAAAAGAATGATAACACTTCCAGTAACAAAATAACCGCGTCCCATTTGAAATTGATACAAGACCCAAATTGTCGTGAAACAAGAATGGAAAAATGCTTTGAACCTGACTCTTGTTGCACACAAATTAATGACAATTACAAAGAGTGACCTTTCATATGCGGACGTTGAAGACTCTTCATAGTCTTCGATGATTTTCACCAAGGGGCGTGACTTCATATAGATAACCATTCAACATTGAAGACTCTTCGCAGTCTTAATAATACCCGACCATAATGAAGGATAAGAGTTGATGCAACAGAGTATAGACATCAACTTTAATGTAGCAAATATTACAAACAGAACGTTGATGCAACCATCGCAGGCACGGAAAATATCTCCTGCAGCTACAATCGCCAACACTCCCTCTTAGCAAGGGAGATATCTTTTCCAGATTCTCATGTCATGGAGTCTCTCAACATGACAATCACAATGACTACACCCATTTGTGAGAAAACCAAAATTTTATCACGGAATCTCTCAACGTGATAGCATCATCGAGTCACTCAACATGATAGTCACCATGGCTACTCCCATGTGTGAAATAAATATAAACACAAGCTCTCATCACAGAGTCACTCAACGTGATGTTGTCATGGAGTCTCTCGACATGACATCCACTATGGCTACTCCCATGAGAGGAAAGAGAAATACCTTTGTCTCAGAGGCAAACAAGGGCTTTCACCTCATATTTCTCCGTCTTGGAGAAATATGCATTACAAGGGTTTTCACCTCACATTTCTCCGTCTAAAAGAAATATGCATTACAGCAAGTAGCAAGAATCACTAATGCTGAGACTCTCTCTCAGCAAGAGCAACATTCTCCACAATACATAGCTTATCTCGAAAATATGTAAACTTCACTCTAGAAAGTGGCTTGGTGAGAATGTCAATTGTCTGCTCATCAATACAAATATACTTGAGATGAATTGCTTTCCATTGCACCATATCTCTTAAATAATGATATTTAACCTCCACATATTTTGTTCTATCATGAAATATTGGATTAACAAAAAGCTTCACACAGCTATGATTATCACAATGAATCACAGTTGTTTCCAAAGTCTGACCAAACAATCCTGCAAGAAGCTTTCGAAGTCACACTGCTTCTCAAGTTGTCACACAAGCTACAATATATTCAGCTTCTACAGTACTTTGAGCCACACATGATTGTTTCTTGCTACACCAAGAAATCATGGCAGATCCTAAGCTGAAACAACAACCAAAGGTACTATTTCTATATGTTATACTCCCGGCCCAATCAAAATCAGAGTAACCTTGCAATTTTAGATCTTCACAAGAAGTATATCTCAGACCATATCCCAATGTACCACGCAAATATCTCAAGATATGCTTTTCTGCAACAAAATGAATTTGTCTAGGCTCACACATGAACTGGCTAAGAGTGTTTACAACATAACAAATATCTGGTCTAATATTGAGTAGGAACATCAATGATTCAATCAATTGTTTGTACATGGAGGTATCTACAAAATCTAAACTGGCTACACAATCATTCAACTTATTCAAATTTGTTTCCATAGGTGTTGACATGGACTTGCAATCCAGCATACCAAATCTCTTCAAAATGTCTATAGAGTATTCCCCTTGACTAAGAATAATCTCATTAGGCCTTTGCCACACTTCCAGTCCTAGAAAGTAATGCATAAGACCGAGATCCTTCATCTCAAACTCAGAAGCTAAGTCTTTCTTACATTTGACAATGAGATTATCTATCCCAGCAAGAAATAAATCATCAACATAAAGGACTAAAATTAAAGCTTTAACATAACTACCTTGAAGTAAAGATTTGGATTTGCATCATTCTTGGAGAATCCCAAGCTCATTAAGTATTGATCAATCCTTTCATACCATGCACGCGGTGCTTGCTTAAGGCCATACAAGGCCTTTTTCAATCTGCATTCATGGTATTCCTTCCCATCAATCACAAAACCATTTGGTAGTTCGATAAACACTTCTTCAATCACACCATTAGGAAATGCAGTCTTTGCATCCATTTGATGTAATTTCCAACCTCTAACTGCAGCAATAGCAATGATAACCTGATAGAAGTATATCGAGCTACATGAGCAAATGTCTCCTCATAATCTATACCTTCCTTTTGAGAGAAACCTCTTGCCACAAATCTTGCTTTATACTTTTCAATACTCCCATCAGCTGCATGTTTGATTTTGAACAGCCACTTGGATGACACAACTGATTTTTCTTTAGGCCTTGGAACAACATCCCAAACATCATTCTTGATGCTAGATTGATACTCTTAAGTCATAGCATCTCTCCATACTTGTTGATTTGA
This sequence comes from Thuja plicata, assembly GCA_018584345.1. Lineage (NCBI taxonomy): Eukaryota > Viridiplantae > Streptophyta > Pinopsida > Cupressales > Cupressaceae > Thuja > Thuja plicata. The sequence goes on from MU228022.1 coordinate 4,125,754, forward strand.
TGCCTCCTCAAAACTTGAAGGCTCAAACTCAATGATGTGACACATTAATGCAATGTATCCTTGAAACTTATGTGGTCTCTTGCTTTCTCTAAATGTGCCACGAGGAGCTGCATAGTTTTCAGCCTCTTGCATAGTATGTCTAGCCCATAAGGGTTTGATTCTATGTATTGGTATCTAATGAATTATTACTTGGCCCATTGGTTGGTTCTATGGGATCAACTGGATCAATAGATTCTTCTAATTCAATAGACGCCCTTTGAATCTCAAAAGGAGAATCAGAAGCAATGTCCATATCTTGAGATGTCTCTTGTTCTTCCCTATTTATCTCCATGGAAGACCCTTTTGATCTTTTGAAAGCTACTTCTTCAAACGATACATCCCTGTTGATATCAATATGTTTGTCCTGGAACGTAGATCATGTAGGCCTTAGAAGATTCACTGTAACCAACAAAAATTTCTTTCTTGCCTAAAGGTTCTAGCTTAGATATTTTATCTTTAGGCACATGAATATAAACAAGACACCCACCTCAAGTTTAATACCTGTAAAGAACTCTTCAAGAGTCATATTTTCCAAAATCTGATGAGGGCTTTGAATCTGAATATAAACAACATTTTTGCAAGCTTCTGCCCAAAGAAAAGTTTGCAGATTTTGATCATGAATCATAGCCTTGGCTGCCTCAACTATGGATCTATTCTTTCTTTCAGCAACTCCATTTTGTTGTGGATTATATGGAACACAAAACTCCCTCTTGATCCCTGCCTCGATACAGAAATTTGTAAAAACTCCAGAAGTATATTCCCCTCCATTATCAAATCTCAAACCTTTGATCCTTTTTTCAGATATGTTTTCAACTTGAGCTTTGAACTCTTTAAATCTATAAAGTACTTCATCAGACTCCTTAGATTTCAAGAAATAAATCCAAGTCTTTCGAGAATAGTCATCAATAAAAATCACATAGTACCAAAAACCACTCAAAGATGTTGTTGGAACCTTTTCTTGCATAATCTTATACAGCAGCAATGCTTGACCCTATGCAACCCAATTTCTGATTCTATCAAGTAAAAGTCCAACTAACAAAGATTAAATCCTCCTGCACTTCGAGCTCCACAGACTCAGGTAGGTGTACCTAGTTTGGTTCACTGTTCCTCAACAACCACATAGTGTATATGTGTCTTACACAGATATTCAATATGCAGACATAAAAACTTGTAAATAGAAGTTTGATTAGTTTTAGAGATTGTCATGCAACCCTAATCCTTTGCCAGTGCCACATCCTAGGGTACAGAGTCTAGATGAATGCTCATCTACCACACTAGATTACTGAAAACCAATTGAAACCCATGAAAGATCGAGATGCCTTACAACTCACTTTCTACAACTTAATCCCCAATTATCAAATTCACATGTAATCTCTAAACCCCCTGAAATTTGTCCTCAAGAATTACACTCCCCTTAGAAATAACCTTAAAACAAATTTCACAATTTGTCTTACAAATCAATGAACTTGAAATGCCTTACAGATCAAACTCATAAGAATTTAAAGCATACACGTAAAGACAATTAAACATCAAGAAGGGACTCCAATTATATTTTTTTTAATCAGTATTGCTTCAATAAATTCAATATTTGCTCAGTAAACTAAAACTCAATAACAAAAGTCTAGACTAGAACTTGCATTCGGTATTGATTAATCGATCTCTTGTACAATATTTTCTCCTATTACTTATACCTCTAGCAATCTTGGAATCCTGTTATGAACCGGGATGCAACAAGCTACGGATTGCTAGGTAAAGACAAAAATTGACTCATCATGAAAGACTAAAATACAACAGAACCAATAACCGAGTTGTTACAAGATTTCAAAGACAACTTCTCATTGGACCGCAAGGCCTTTGCAATGACTTCAAAATTGTTCTGCCTTCGCGAAGTGGAACCTTTATCTTTATTCTTTTATGCACAAAATCTGTTTGCAACTGTCGACCACCTCAAGATGTTGGAGAACTGCCACCTGTTGAAGGAACAATGGGGTGTTTCTATTTCTTTGATTCATCTGGGGTATATCTGTCCTTCCATGCTACAAACACCTCATCACTAGGCCAAGGGAAGTTAACAATTTCAATCTTCTTGTTGTTTAATTCATCCCATTTTGTTTTCATTCGCTTAACTTCCTTTCTCCAAAACCTAAAATGAGACTTGGCATTCTCAATTGTCTCCACGGTTTGAACAAACAAAATGGTACTCTTGAGGTTTATGATGTTGTTAACTTTCACGGACAATTCATCATCCATCTCTCCAATCCACCTTCCCTTACTCTTCAATTAACCATTCTTTTTGAAATGTTGGGAAATATTTCAAAACAAACTGTGGAGTATTCCCTCCTTAGTATCTTTGCTCTTCTTTGGATGCTAACCCTTCTTACTACAAACTCTAACAAGTCTTTGATAAACTTGTAGGTAGTCTTTATTGTAGCATCAGTATTCTCCTCGGTCTTGGACAAAGAATAAAAGAATTTCAAATCAGATTTCCTCCCTATCCATCTGTCCAAAATTGGCTCCAAAGTAGCCTTATCCTCTTCAAAAGAATTTAAAATGCCTACTACTCTCTCCCTGCCCAAATAATAATGTTAGGCTCTATAGTCGCAACAAACTGCAAAATTGTATTCCTCACCTTCTCATATTTTTGATCCACTATAGATTGTGCATTTCTGAACTTTTCACTTTTCTCTTCTAATCTCTTTCTCTGCTTCTAGTTTCTCTTTTTCCCAGCTAAGCTCTGCTTCTGATTTAGAACTAGGGGGCATAGGGGAAGGGGGAAGTCTATAATAGGACTAAAGGATGAAGGCTTGGCAGGATAATTGGCAATCATCCTTTGAGGAGATTCTTCAACTAATTGTTGGCCTCTTAAATGTGCAATTATCCTGTCCTTTTCACTAACCTCCCTCTTCAGACCATTGTAAGCTTTGAGAACCGTTTCCAATTTAGCCATGAGATCTTCCTTTTCTTTGGCTTCTTTTTCTGACACTTTCATGCTGAACTTAGCAGATTCTAGGACTACACCAAATGCTTCCACACCTGAAGTCTCCCCGACTCTCCTTACCATTAGGCTACCAGAATAATCAGCCTTAACAACTTCATTCTTTTTTTGTTCTCCTCCCTCTTAAGAGACCACATGACCAGAGCAGCATGATCTTCACTAAAAAGTTAAAACAACCCCTTTGATGGCTTGTTCAGCTGCTTCCTTTGTAGCATGTACAGGCTTTGTTTGCTTTCTCACAGCATCAAACACAATTGCGTCAGCAATGTCCCATTCTGGAAGAATTAGAACTCCTGTACTTCTGACCATTTCCCTTCCCTCCTTAGGGGTGATTGTTTCAAACTTCTTTAACATTTCTTGTTTTACCTCAGCCTCAATAGCATTTATATCCTTATCTGGTTGTTCCTCCTGCTTTTTCTGACATGTCTCTTTAAACTGATTAATATGAATCCTCCAAAAGAATTGTATAAATGCCCTAGCTTTTACAAAGCTCTCATCTGCCAAGAATTCATCACTGGCCTGCTTGGTGATAGGTTCCAATTCTTTACCAACAAACTCTGCTACAGTCAGATCCATCTCAACCTTTTTGGGTGTTTTTGGTATTCCCTCTTGAATTTCTTGATGAGTAACACATATCTGCCCCATGCTTCACATTTGTAGCAATTGCTCTGCTACTCCTTGTTCATCAATATGCAATGGGGATTGAGAGGGTGAATACACACCTCCACTCTTTCTACACCTTCCTCTCTGTGCCTCTTTGGAGAAGGCTAGGACTCAAGATCAATATCAATCAGCCTCTTCCACTTTGAGGTGGAAGGCTCCTCAACATGTATTTATTCTTCAATCCATTTGGAGGAAGAAGGCATATCTTGTATTCTATGACCCTTCTGGGATGTATCTCCCCCGGGCATCACCACATTGTATCCTGATCTCTGGTGAAAAACATACTCACCCGGCGGAACAAGTCTAGCAAATGCTGGCTTGCTCAAGACAATTTTATCCTTGTCCGGATCTGAATCAATGACAGCATCCGTTTTCTAAATTAAAGCTTGCATAATGCCTTCAAAATGTTTCATCAGAGCATCAATTTTCCTTTCAAAGGGCTTGAAGTCCCTCAATGGATCATAATTTCTGTCAAAATGTTGCACAAAGTCAAGGGTCTTCTTGTACACTAGCCACTTCTCCTTCTTAACTTCATTTTCTTGCAGTTTGAACTCATTTCTGATAATATCTTCAGGAAAGTGGAATTGGTGATCCATTGCCATGCACCTAGTTCTCTTCTTAAACATATCATTCAAGAAACCCTCACGGTCAGCGCACCTTGCCACTAATGTTGCTAGTTTATAAGGCTTCAAAACCTTATCCATGTGCACACATCCACCCTTGGTAAAAAAAAATTGGTGATGGTTGGAAAGATAGAACCCGTGTTCTTCCCTGTCAGTGCAATCTCCTGCAGACCGCCAATTTGTCTGATAATCTCAACAATACCAACCTTCAAAGGAACTTGGTAAGGAAGTAAATATGGAGTACCCCTGAAACCATACACTCTAAAAATAGTTGAGACAGGATACAGGATGATGTCCCCCCAATTATGTACTATTGTGATATCCTTAGCATACTACTTTGGTCTTATAAAAGACAACAAAGCTTTTGGGATCCTAGGATTCTCAAGAAACAATAGGGCTCTAAGCCTTGAAACAAAACATCTATCAAAATTAACAAAACTGGCATCTTCTTTGTCCAAGGATAAATCCTAACTCCACAATTGGACTAGCATTTCTTCACCATCCTTCATCTTCATCAAATCCATTTCTTTCTCAAAATAATCTAAACCTTTGTATAGATATGTGCATTAACATTGAATACCATCCAAATGGTCTATCCACCTTTGACTTCTGGATACCAACTAGGCCATTGTGAATTAGGTCAGCAACAAAAGGTGCAAAGTTAAAAATGACAGCAAGGTGAGGGTGAAAGGCCTGAACCATCATAAACATATAGTGGATTGGCATTTGTGTTTCTACATCCTCTCCAAAAATCTGACACAAGGACCAACAGTCAAAGTAATGACAGTTTATAGTACGCATTGTTTTCCTAAATTTAAAGCATGGTGTTTATTATTTTACCAGTAGTTAGGCTTCATAGTCAGGGCAATCTCTATCTTTATTTTTGGCAAGCACGGTCCTTAATGGATGCACAAAGATATATTGGTTGTATTAAAATTCAACAGGTACTTTAAGGTCAAGCTCATTATTAGCTATGATTTCGGTTATATTTTTGCAGGTAAGAGACCACATCAAATCCTCGCTTATATGAAAAGAAAAATGGCTGCACATATTTAGATAATAAGTTTGCAACATCTCAAGACAAAAGATACCGCAATTCGGCCACAAAATAAACCAAAAAAAGAATAGAAAGATTTTTGTCCGTGGACCAGCTAAAACTTCATCCTACAACCTTTTCCGATTAGCATCCTGGCATCCCCTACTGCTGCATTACTAGCTCCTTGGTGTGGATTGTCTAGTTTTGTCATACGTAAATTAAAAACAAGCTAATCCATTCTACAGAATGCAAGCGCCGACTTTAATCATTTCCCAGATAATAAGTCCAGCAAGAGAAGCGGGAATATCGGAACCAAATTATGTCACCAATATGCAGTCCAATTCAGAATATTGCAAATTGATACGCTGCAAATAAACTGGAATAAAAGATTCAAAGATTCAAAACAGGAATGTCACTTGCCTTTCTATGGCCTCCTGAACAAATGTCTGAAAACCCTTGGCAGACTTGAGCACATCAAATCCATAAAGTCCGGACACCTCGGTTCTCCTGAGCACGGACTTCACTTCATTATGAAACCCTTCCGAGATGGTTTCTGCAGCTTCTTCCGCACTTGAACTTGAAGCAAAACGCCTACTATTATTCCATCTCAGAATTGAATGAAGAAAAATATTTTTCTTTCTGCAATTGTTCAACAATGGCGATAACCTCAGAATCTGCGCCGCCATTTTGTTGAAACCTAGAGAGGTTTTTCTAAAATTTCTAGTTGCTATGGGGAATGTTCTTGTGCGTTCATCATTGATGATATATTTGTCTTGGGACTGCTTATACCCGCGAGGGGTTTAAGTCTGATTTTTTTTCCACTGATAATGTGTGAGCCACTGAGCCTTTGCTGCTGTGGTATACCGCATACTACACAGATGTATATGAAGTTTGAATTTTGTGGAGGGATTCTCTTCTCGTAACGTTGTAGGCTTTTATATCAGAATTAAGCTGAGTGATTTCTAAGAGTTTGTTTTCTTTCTTTTCTCGCTTTTGTTTTTTTTAATTTATTTATTATTAGAAGATGTTTTGAAGAGTTATTTCTATGTAGAAGCTAGGTTAATATTAAGATAAGTGAAAAAGGATTATATATTAAGATAAAGTGAAAATGGATTATATATTAAGATAAATGTGTTAAAAGTATATATTTAAATTTTGGAAAGATAGTGAATTTGGCTTTAAGGGTCAATTTTAAGGGTAAATTAGTAGAATTAAGGAGAAACATTAGTATTTGTTAAAATTATAATTGAACAAGTTTATGGTTTTATAAGGAAAACAATAGTTAAATCATAAATTAAGTGTAAAAAAAGAAAGCAATAACAATTAAGTCATAAGGGCAACAACATTCATAGGAAGGGGCCCTTGTTCATAAGGTTATCTCCCTCGCTACTAAGCAAATCCTTGTTATTGTTTACAAGCTTCCACATATCATTAGCAACAATGTTGTCATCCTATGGCTCCTCTTGGGTTTGGTTTTGAGTAAACTAAGACAAAGAACTCGCAAGTGCATGTTGAGAAAAAATTCCTTTGTATGGAGAGAAAAACCATGATGTTGAAGAGATGTTTATGAATGGTCTAAAGGCAAAGACCACTCACTTTGGCAATCAAAAGGTTGAGGTGTAGGTGGGGTCCAACTAGACTATTATCTTCTTGGTGATAATGTCATAGGAAGACTTTGGTAAAGCAAACACTAGGCAAATTGAGCAATTTTGGGCTCTACAATAGATTTCTAGATTCTTACAAGTAATTAATCTCTTATGAAACTAGGAGATGATACTGACATGGTTTATTATTTGTGATTACAAATGCTTCTAGGAAAAATGGTGTGGAATTTTTTAATTTGTGAAACTTAGATATTGTAACGACCATCTATTACTCATGATCACAAATGCTTTTGGAAAAAAGTTGTGAGTTTTTTTATTCAATAAAAACTCCCATAAATTTTTTTCTATAAGCATTTTAAATTTTATACAAGGAATGTGAAAACATAATGTCTTAGCTATTATTCAATTGTTAAACCATGTGTAAGTGAGGAGAGGTCCATCTATAGCCTTTCTCCAAAGTGTAGCTAGAAAGGAAATGTTGACATATTAATTTCAATCCTTCAACCAAGACTTGAGGGATTACACAAAATTTTAAAGCATATTTTATAAAGTAATATCTTATCTCAGTAGGTTGAGATCTCCTGTGAGTTCCCAATTCTGTAGATAATATCTACTATAGGCCAATGAGAAAACCTAAAGTAGAGTTTGAGTAGGATGCAAGATGATATGATGGATCGACATGGAATAAATTAGTCGAGTCCCATAATAGCATAAAAGTCGATGAATTTATACATAAGTTTGCAAGATGTTAATACCATGCATCTCCTGCCCAACTCCAAGTGATGACATTCTAAGAGCTCCCACCCATATAACGCATGTCCTGGCTTCTATCGCACTAGTCATTAAATGCATGGGACCCATATCTTTCATGATAGGATTGTACTTTTTAGTTCATTTGGGTACTTTGAGAATTTTCACTTTCTAAAAAGGCACGCTTCCCCTTTTTCAATTTGGAGTCGCCTTAACAAAGGCCTTGTCAGAGGAACACTTTTCTGCAAATGTTGACTTTATAGAAGACTTTTTTAGTCACATTTATGAGGCCTTGCTAGAGGATTTTATTATAAAAACCCAACGGCACTTTGTAAATAACAAGTTTTGGAGAGTTACATCAGAGCCACATTAAGGAGGAGGTTTTCTTTAGAGTTTGTTGTTCACTATTCTCAAAGAACACTTAAAACATAATTTTTTTATCATTCTTTGACCTTAGCTTTGTATTTAGATAATCAATCGAGAAGACATATTGGATTATGCCCAAATTTCTTTTACTTCATGTTTTTCTCTAATTTTGTGAATAATACTAAGTTCTATGTCATTCTAGAGGAACATAGCTATCATTTGTTATTTCCAAGATTTTATAGTTATATCATAGATGCGCAAGTCATCGAACCATATCGTCTACTCTTTTGATATCTTTAATGTGAGTTGTACTATGTCAATCTAGTAGACAAAACTCTCTCAAATAACTATTTTCAGTAGACATAGGAACAACTCTTTGGGGCCTCAATGGGTAGAAATCATATTATTATGCACTATGTCTATGTCCATCTGACTTTTGCATTTTGTTCCCTCTTCACAATGAATAGTTTGTGTCATTTTGTGCCTAAGGTGATGGATTTTTTGGTTTTTTATTACCTTTGATGGAGGACTCGAAGAGATCTTGAAAGTTCTAGTGAATTGCCTTGGATTAACTCTCTCTCTCTCTCTCTCTAAAACAAAAACTTGAAGAGCCAAATTCTTCATTCTTGGAAGTCTCTCTGCACAGCGCATCAATTACCCCATATATAGAGCTTCCCAAATTTCCTTATTTAGTAAAAAGCCTATTAGGGATCAATAATTAATCAGGACTTGAAAATGATCTAAACTACCTAAATTCCACATATCTATAATAAACTATTTTCTAGGTTAGTACAGTTTTAAATATTACAACTTTTACATTCGGATCATATATTACAAAGATACATTTATGAGTCTTTATATCAATTTTAAAAGTCACTCGAACATAATCCACACAACCAAAGACACTCGAATATGAAATAAAAGTCTTCTCAACCTATCCACACTTCCATCTTAAAGTGTTTTGTCAACATGAGTCAAATAAGGAGATGTATTAATCATACAACAAGTACTAAACATATAGCTAGTACCCAAAAGCATTCATCCAATTGTATACCTCTCAACATACTTCTAGATCTTTCCATTGATCTTTGATTCATCATTTCTACAAATCAATTATACCATGGTGCGTTGGATTTCTCTTTGCGAAACAATATTGTGTGCTTATAAAACTCACTGTATTACTTGGAATAATATTCACTACCATTGTTAGATCTCAACACTACTACCTTCCAATCACATCTCTTTCTACTAATCCTTGCAATCCTCTAACTTTTAGTGAAAACTTCATACGTAGAAAACATAATATAATCTAGGTATATATAGAGGTTTCCTCAGTGAATCAAATATAGTGCTACTCCAGCCCTATCATGACAAGAAGACATTATGATTTTGAGCCTATACTTGGATACAGAATGAAGTAAGTATATTTTATATTAAATGTTAATCAATGTCATTAGGAATATATGCTAGATTTAATTTTATTATCATGATTTTGTCGATGCGATGTCCTTATTTAGTGCAAATAATTAGATGAGACAATTATTGTTATGTTGTAAATGATGGGTAAATGTAAAAAGGGTGATATTGTAACATTAGAGTACATAAGAATGACTACGTGTTGTTAAAATTCCCTTTCACTAGCTTTAATTATTTTGATCATGTGTATATGTGCTTCAACTAGTTTAAATGCATGAGCAAATAAGTTTGATGTGTGAAGGTTGTAGTAGTTAGAGGCACATGTACTAGGTATCAACTCCACCGAGCTCCATAGGTATGAGCATGCCTACTTCCCCAACGTTGGTTACTTAGAGATGAAACATTGGCTAATGTCCCCTAAGCCTAGCTCAATGTGCTTAATAAAGTATGATTTGTCTATGGATAAGACCCACATTACACCCCGACTACCACCATTGGTTATGTCGTGTGACCTTGACGTACGTGGATACCCCCTAAAGAGTGTCTTTGTGCTATGTTCATTTTGTGGGAATTTCATTATTAAAATAAGTTAATGGTTTAATTAGCAAATGTTTGATTTAATGGTTATTTATAGTTAGTTGTGTTTAAATGAAATATAGAATGATTTTATATGATAAAATAATGTTTGAGTGAGTGTTTGAGGGTTTTGGATTTAATCGAGGTTGAAAAGGAATTTTTTTATCATTTAAACTATGATTTAATATTTAATTAGATTTTATAGTGCAAATGCCTATTGTAATATTTGAAGAGCTAAATAAGGCGTATTTTGTACTCATTTTGTTAGTTATTGCATGTGATTAGTGTAAATTGTAAATTTGGGAATAAAGAAATACATTTTTTTGTATTAAATATAAGATGACCACCATACAGATCAACAAATCAATTTACATGATAATAGAAACTAACTCTAGTATCTACAACATGCCAATGTTTTTCATACATATTAGCTAGTAAGGTAGGTACAAAATGATACAAATAATTACATATCTATGTTTGATAACAAAATATATATTTGCATTATCATGTTGTATAATCTTTTTCCTACTTGGCATCATTACTATCAACAAACCATGTTGTCCAACCTAGTGCTCCTTCAATCCATCTAAACACTATATTTTTTGCTTGTAGAAATGGCGTCGTTGTTGCAATGGGCAAAGGAGCTATTGTTGCGATAGGTGGAATTGGATTTGTTGCTACACTTGCATGTACATCCAATTGTTCTCTTTACTCCCTACCTATTTTATCTTCCAAATAAGCCATGAAGTTGGACAACCCAATCGCAAATAGGGTTCATTCCTCAGAGTGTCTATACCAAGTGTAGCTTTGTGCTATTTCCCAGGAGAACACTCTAGCAATACCATCTTGTACTAGTCTTTCAAATTTATCTCTCAAGATCCTCATGGTAAAAGTGACTTACCAAACAACATCATGTGTTATGAGTCTCGTGAGAGACTTAGTAAGTACTCTACCACAACTACTAAAAATATCATTATTTCTGAACTTCCAAATTAACCATAAATCTTACTATAGAGGATAGACCAAAAAAGGTTAATATCTTTCTTGAGGTCAGAGAGAAATCCCACAATATTCTCCCATGCATAAATATTTATATTAACAATAAATCTAAATAGATTCCACACTTATTTGAAAAAAAAACAGAGTGGCAGAGGCTAGAAATAAGATCAAACAGATTGTAACCAATAAAGTAAGGATTGAAGATTTTGCCCTGCTTAGCAAACCTATAAGTATAGAAGAAATTAATGGTGCTATAAGACAAATGGCATGGGATAAGGCCCCTAGACTTGATGGTCTACCTATAGAGTTCTATAAGAAGAATTTGGAGTGGATTAGACAAGATCTGCTAGAGGTGTGTTAGGAAGCATTTGTACAAGGATCCCTAGGCGGAGAGGTCAATAGTGGACTTATCAAGCTTATTCCCAAGGAGGGTGATAGATCCCTGATCAATAATTGGAGTCCTATCACACTCCTTAATGTCTCTTATAAAATTTTGGCAAAAACCCTGGTTGTCAGACTTAAAGATATCCTTCCCAAGATTATTAATTACAATCAGACCGGGTTTGTTAAAGGAAGGTGCATATTGGAAATTTGGCCACATGTTGGGAATCCATGGATTGGGCTTAGGAAACTAACCAACAAGGATGTATGCTCCTCCTAGATTACGAGAAGGCCTATGACAAGATTGAGTAGGACTTCGTCTATTTAATGATCGAAGCATTAGGCTTTCCAAAGGAGTTTTGTTAGAATGGTGCAAACCTTGATGGAAGGTGCTCTGACCAAGGTAGAAGTTAATGACATTAGATCAGATAGTTTTGAGTTGACTTGATCTATTAGACAAGGTTGTCTTCTTTCTCCAACCCTATTTGTAATAGTTGAATATGCAGTAAGTGATCTGATCGAGCAGATGAGCTGCTCCTACCAAGGGTCAGGGGAATACAAATTCCAGAAGATAAACAAGACACTGATATAAAATTTGGTGATGATACAACACTAATTCTGAGACTTGAGGTGGAGAATCTGAATACATTTACGAACAAGATGGAATGGTTTTGGGTAAGTGCAAGAAGTTGAGTCTACTCATGGTGGAACTTTCATACTTAGCCAAATTCGCGAAATCACACTCAACGAAACAGGTTCCCGCTTAGAATGAACGAGGTCTCGTTTAGCTTTGGGATCCTGAGCCTAAAATTTTAGAAATGAGGTCCTATTTCAAAAGGGGATCCCATTTCAAAAAACAAAATGGGATCCAGTTTTGAAAAATGAAATGGGACCCCGTTTCAAAATGGGATCCCGTTTTTAAAAAAAAAATTAAAGAAAACCTTCCACCGATTCATTTATACATTATGATTTTAAAAAAAGGTAAATGGGGTAATGTTTACTAAATAAGATCCCATTTCTAAAAAAATTGAATTTCAAGCCCGCTTTTCCTATTGGCTTTTGGTTTGGAAAGAGGCTTGGGTAGCCGAACCATAGCCTTGGACCTGGTTTGACCTACAACTTGAAGACTATGCTAGTGTCCATACAAAATAAGGACTTTAGACATATATCTAAAGACATTTTCAGAGGAATATTTTGACAAAATTAAAACATTATAGATCAGATTGTGCAGATTCCAAATATGTAATTTGTTTGTAAATTTGATTATTGTTTCTATTTTTCATTGAATTTCTACTGAAAGAGGTCTACAAACTAAAGATAATAGGCTATTTTGTTATTTTAATAAAAATTTTATTTGAAAGTTTCTCGCAAAACAAATTATATGACATCAAACTAGAGATAATTCTACACACTTTAAAAAAAAAATTAAAAATCATATGTTTTGGTCAAATTATGCTTGTTGTAGACGAGATTTTTAAAAAAAAAGTATGCCTAATAAAAAATCAATAAAAATATATATATTCAACAAAAAAATACAAAACAATATTGGAATAAATATTAAATGTGTTACATACCATTTCCCAAAAGGATTCAGAGAAATAGTTTCATTTAGGTCAAATTTTGCTTGTCGTACACGGGCATAGTATGGTCCTGAAACAAGGACTTTTAAAATGTGGGTTATAGTAATGCCTATTGAAAATGAAATTTTACCATCTAGGTATTAAAATACATTACATATTTGGAAAGTATACTTTGAGTACTACAACTTCTATTACTGAAGTTTTTTAAGATTCAATCTCTAAGTGCTTCAAATATTCATCTCAAACAGGATGAATTTGAAATAACATGAAAAATAGTTCCACTTTTTGGTCAAAAAGTGGATTCAACTTCTTGATGGCACCCTTTTGTACAACTTCAGGTAGTAAGATTTCAATGGAAAAAACCATCTACCTAGGATGGATAGAGGAACCTCCACAGTGGTTATCACAATGGGGATTTAGATGGAGGGGCCGAACTATCATGTCAAATACCTGGGTATCATGTTCTCCATAAGCCCAAACTTGAAAACAATGTGGGAATGGGTAAAGCAAAGAGTAGTAAAGAAATTAAATAAGTAGTATAGACAATATTTATCCATGGCTGGAAGAGTGCAGGTGTGTCAAAAAATCCTCTCATCCTTTTCAATCTACTACTCCTCAACTTGTCTCTTTTGTCAATACCAGTTTAACACTCTCCAAAAAAGTATAATAGACTATCTTTGGTCTGATCGCAGGGGTAATAAGAAAGGACATGATGTGAGATGGGAATAGTGCATCGCAAAAAAGAAGAATGGGGGATTAGGGCTAAAGTACCTAAGGATCCAAGGCATCTATCTAGCCACCAAATGGATTGTAAAATCCATGGAGGTAGAGGAACCATGGAAGATTTAGATTAGAAATAATATTATTAGAGGGTGTCCAAAGAGAGGAAATAAATGGAGGAACTTATCACTTAATGACATCCTTGCAAGAGAACTTGATATTAAAGTGCAACGATTATATGTATTTAAGTCTTTATGGAAATGTTGGGATTATCTTAAAAATTTATAACAGACAACAAGGTGAATCACTATAAGAACTTGATCTATGGTAATAGGTCCATATGGTGGAATTTGAAATGCAAAGAGAAACATATTGCACTACTGCAAGGTTGTTCTACTATACTATGAAGTGAAAAATGAATTTCATATATGGCTGATATCATCCATAGAGAAACACTTATTGGATGAGAAGGTTTGAAAGTTAGATTTGACTTACCAGCCTCCTAATTTAGAACCTACTCTCTTTCATCTAAAGCATGTAAAGAGCTTAATCTTCCTAGAGAATTTTATGTTGATAGTAGTTATTACCTTACTTTCAAATGGTCGATTGGCACCCTTCTTCCTAATGTCAATTCCAAACAGGTTTATGCCCTTCTGGGTAATGACTCCTCCATCTTCCCCCATGTGAACTCTTACTAGAGCCTCTATCTTGATTCCCTTGAATGAACCAAGATCTTCTGTAATATGTGGACGTACCTTGCTGAGCCAAAGATCAAATTCTTCCTTTGGAGACTTCTCTTGCACAGGCTTCCTCTCAGACTCCCCAATGGAGATGCCTCTATTTGTAGCTTCTGTAGACTCCCTGAGTCTGTCTCTCATGTTTTCTTACTGCCCTTTTTCTGTTGAGATTTGGAAAATGTTTGGCTTCTCTGAAAGAAATTTTGTCTCCCGCCTTGAGCTATTATCCGGTAACGTTTTGGGTCTTAAGCAATCTTTTGATAACTTTTTTGGCCTTCTCTCTACCTTAGTCATGTGTCACATATGGAAATTAAGGAATGATAATGTTTTTGGTAGTATTCCAAGAACCTTACTGAGTCTCTAAGGAGGCTCATATTTCATAGAATTGATGTGTAGCCAACAATTATGATAAAGATAAAGAAAAAGAAGATTGAGGACCTTTTCAAGGATGGTATGGTAAGGATTGGATATTGGGAAGTCTCCCATGGATTCACATGGACACGGGAGAGTTGGTAACTTTCCCCTTTGAGATGGCTCTACATGGCTTCATGGAGGAAGTGACAACCCACAAAAATGGGGAGAGACAATAGAGAGCCCAAGTCATCAAAGTTGTTCCACTCACATTGTACCAGCAAAAGATGCTCCTATAGTTGAGGTTCCTCTAGCTGAGATTCTTAGACACTCATATGAACAACACATCAGAGAGGATAGAGTCATTAGGTGGATGGAAGGATAGAAGGACTGGATGGCATGGTTCCTGCTTAGGGAGGATGATATTTTTTGATAGATCATATTTGACATATCCTTGACATATCTTGTGATAGCATATGGTTGACATACTTTGAGCTCTTATCTTATGACAAAATGATGAGATTTTATGTTTTGTAATATATTGTTCAATATAAACACCTGATAGGTGGTGCTAGACAGTTGTGTAGGATAGTTTAGACTGTATAAACTTTCGACATAACTATTTTTTGGTATGCTGGTTTGATTACAAAACCTATTGTAGCTTTTTGTGACAACATATATCCTTAATAGAAAAAAAACTTAGTCATGTGACTATTAGTAGTTAATTTATTGTCATTTATAACGTGACTAAATTTATGACTAAACGATTTTAGTCATTTATGTAGTCACTGATTTCGATCATCGATTTAGTTGTTCATTTAGTCATTGATTTATTTGTTAATTTAGTCATTAATTTAATCATTTATTTAGTCAATATTTTAGACATATATTTAGTCATTATTTGACTCATATTTTTAGTCATTGATTTAGTCAATAATTTAGTCATATTAGGGCACGGTGGAATCGAACCATCATCCTCCTACTTGTAAAGTATATTCTCTTCAATTGAGCAAGTACCCTTTAAAGAATAATCATACCATGTATACTAGTACTTTCCATTAAGCATGATAACAAAGAAAGTAGATATAAAATAAAGTACAGAAACAACAGAAGCTCAATTAATCATTTATCAAGTAATCTAAACATTTAAAAGAAAAAAATATAGCATTATGTCAATAGAAGAAGATCTTATATATGAAATGATTTCTTGATTACAATAGTAAACTAAGACCCAAGTGGATCTAAGAAGGGGGCACGAATAGCTGACAAACAAGCAAGTCAATCAAGATAATGTTCAATGATAATAAACTCTTTTGTAATATAGACTGGAGAATATAATAGAAACTTCTTAGATTTTTCATACTCATCCTTGATTTTTGTATTACCACTAAATTCTTGATTGTTTACTACAACATCATTTGCTTCATTTAAGCCCCCTATCTCAAATTAGACTTTAACAACTCCATTGGCAGTGGCTTCATCTGGATTAAAAGATGTTATTGATAGAAGACAACATGTGTAGCCATTGCCAGCCAACATTGTATCAAATTTAATAGAAGTATTAGAAAATATCCAAATTTCTTAACAATAAGGATATGTTTTCCCATAAGTCAAAACAAAATGCATGAGTAGATGCCTGCATGTATCAGGCATGTGCTAGAAAATAAATAATATGGTTTTTGAAAAGACTACCTTTAATTATAATGCAATCCCTATGAGGAAAAGACTAGCTTCCATTCCTATAAATGAGATCTGGAAAAGTGAAATAGATTATACTTAATTCTCTTGCAAGGCTTGAGTTGAATCTTGGTGATCTTCCTATGTGGTAGTAAAGCATTACTAGAAGTTGCTTATTTACTTACCATGAGGAAAATATGTCCACCAACCTTGTCCATTGGTCGTGCAATGATTCCAGTCATGGATATTTTGGTGTTTGGAATAAATAATATAGTTTATAAGCTAATGTGGTTAAGAAATGGAAAGACAAACATATGTGAAGCAAAGTGAGCATGGAAGGAGAAAACTACAGATTGAGCCGCTTGAATCTTCTTTTTCATGTAGATAGTTATGTGTTGCGCACTGCCTAGATGTAAAAAAAATCACACATAAATAAATCCAAGATTTGAAGTAAGAAGTATATTTCTACATAATTTTGTGTCATTTTACTAGCTTTTGTATTTTAAAGACCAAACTTCACAATGTGAAGAATTGGCATGGCACAAATGACTAATTTTTTTAAGATTATGTTAAGTAACTAACAAATAACTTTGTTTTCCAAATGTATAAATTCTCCCACATGGTTGGTTACTTGGGTAGGACCCTAGCCTAATTTGGTACCAATATGCTAATGATATTATTATATTCTTTCCTAAACCATGACTCTTACTTTAAAAAAATAGGGGTACCACATTTGAGAGAACATATATAGACGATCTATTGCATAAGATTAAATAAAATGTTAAAAATTTAGTTTGTGAGTTGGTATGCACCATAGTCTATCTTTAGCCTCATCGACGTCAAAATAAGTTCTTTCTTTATTTCTTCCAATAGACAAATACATGAGTGCCACATTTGAGCGATCATCTTCCCACAAAAGAATACATGGGTTCTACAAAAGAATATTGTGTTTAAATAAGAAAACATTATATACTAGATATAATTACAGATTTAATACTTTTAGAAGTTGTTCTAATGAGAGATATCCCCCTAGAGGAGAGTGAACCATTTTTGTATCCTAGATTCGGGGACCCATATGAGCATTTGATTGCAGAGGAAAAAATTATTAGATGGATGGAGGGCCCATTGGGTTGGGTAGCTTGGATAGCTATATATGGGTTAGATTAGATGATCATGTATCTATTTTAACGTGTTTCCTTCTCCTATTCAAGGTTGTGTCCTCACCCATAGTGATACTTTCATTTAGTAGCATTTTTTTTGTATTAGATATGGCGTATAGTTGATCTAATACAATGACACTCTATTGTAAATTTTGTTTAACCTTTTGTGTCTAATACAAAAAAAAAATACTTTCAAATATTTTAATTCTTCCAAAAATATCTCTATACATGTGATGTAGACTATCAAAATAAATTATTGTATTTTAGGGGAAGAATGTGTAAATACAACAACTATTAAGTTTAGCCAATATATCTATATATGTTTGAATACTTATCATGTGTATTCATGCACATTCATTTATGTGTGCAGTGTAGGACATACAGATGCACATGTAGCCGCAATCACACCAACACCTATTTACACTCCTTTGCATCAGCTATTGGTGCAGGTGCACCAATGCAAGTATGGCCATGAATGGTCAAGAGTAATATAATAAGATCATGATAAGGTCATTGCTTTTGTTTTTAGAATCAATAATGTCATGAAGTCAAATTGATGTCATGTAGGCCTATAAGGCCATTATGGGTCAAAGAAAGTCAACTTATACTTTCAATGTACATGACAAAGGAATTGGTATGTCTTGATCTCTGATTTTGGTAATCATTGTCCAAATTATCTAAAACAGTGACAGTGACAGTCAATTGTAAGTCCCTCATTAATTGGAACTTTTCCTTTTTTATATGATCATTCTTGAAGTCTATGATGTGTCTCCATTGATCTAAATAATTCTCTCATTATTGGAATAGGATTACATTCTGTGTTTAATGTATGATTGCACATATTACTGACAAAACTGTCATAATAGAGACAACCATAGTTTACAAGTCCATTCATTAATTGAAAGTTATGTAAAGCCTTACAACCATCTTAAAGGTTTGTGATCTTAGTCCAAATACATTTCTACCCTGTGTGTGTGGAAATTTCAATGAATGTTCAACAAGGGTGACTGTTAGGCTTGTTCAAAGTCTGATTTAACAAGGTAGTGTAAAACTTATTTATGACAATAAGTTCTAAACATATTTAGGGTGTTGCTACAAAACAAAGACCTAATGAAAAAGAGTTGCATCTCAAGAATACTTGAATCATGAAAGCCTATGTACTGCATAAAGTTCCCATAGTGAAGAGAATGATCTAATCCAAAGTGTACAAGTTTGGTCTAGCCATATATTGATGCGGTGATATAGATGTTATAATGTCCAAGTTTGTGAAAAGTTGCATTATGCAACGATTGTATAAAGTTACAAACTAAAGGTGCCAAAGTGGTTGTTAGGTCTTAAGGACATTTATAGTAGTTTGAAACTGTCAAATACTTTATAAAAATTTTATGATGGTCGTGGTTGAGTGTGGTGATCAATTTGGAGGAAAGGATTTGAGGTTTACATTATCTATACCTCTGACTATCACCCATACTACAGGTTCATGGGGACAATCATGAAGATTTTTTATCCAAATTAAATGGATCTTCATGAAACAACGGAGGAAGGTTGATAAAGATGAATGGTCACCATCAAGACAAATTTTGTAATGTATTTTATTGGAAAGTGAATAAAGAGTTTAGTATTAAATGCAATTGGTTTGACAATTACTGTTTGCAGACATAACATTTATTGTTTCTTGGCACTTTCTTACATACAATTTGTTTGCTTCAGGCTTTAAATTAATTTGGAACTAAATAACATTGAGTCTAGTTTCATTTAAGTCCATTTTTGCTTATGGTTGTAACTTGTACTAAGAGATCCATTAGATTTTCTATAAACGATTACCAAACCCTCATTCACTGAGTTCGTTACTTGCAAATATCTTTGTTTGCAACCATTCAAATTTGAGATCTTTTGGTATTACATAGGGAAGAGATAGAGCTTTTGATTGAATGTGGTTTTGTGTCAAATGGTTTCATATTCGGTCATCAAATTGATGCCCTAGTGGGCAAAAATAATAAATTTTTGTTGCTTTGATAGTAAATAAATTGGTTTGTTAAAATGATTGGTATCTACGGGATTGTAGTAAATGAAGAATGTTTTTTGAAGGTTAGAATAAATAAATAAAATAGTCTACAACATTTAATTGATGATACCACAGAGATGAACATTATATTTGTATGGGAAATGTGGTTTATAACTGTCAAGGAAATGACAATCATGCCTTTGATTAAGCCATTGATCTTTTGAGTAGCTTTTGAATTACAAACTCACTTAGGGATTGATGCATTTTAGGTTTTTAATGACCCTTTCATGTCTTAAAGAACTCTGATCAGCAATTAATAATATTGCTTTGTTGTGATCAAACTTGGAGACTGTGATTCTGCATCTAGATAGTGACAGTAAGGACAACAATCTAAAGTGTTATGAATTTGAGGTAAAGGGAAAATTTTAATGTTGAAAGATCATGTTAATGGATTTTGTTTTAGTTGGAATGATGATGACAAGACCACTAATTGTGGATGAGCAAATTAAAGTATTTGGCATGGACTGATCAACATACTAGGACATGGGAGAAGAAATGAAATGAATTGAGAAAGGTACAACCTTGAAATTCTATTGATTCAAAAATTATGGGTCAATGAGTTTGACTCAAAAACTACACAATTGAATCCTGATAGCAATATCACAATTATATTGATTAATAAAGTTTGTTGAAGGAATTAGGCTTATGGATGGACTATGACCACAAGGCCTAATAAGCCTTAATGTTGGACTCCAAGGGTAAGAGTTGAAGAATAAGAGTAATGTTTTCCTTGGGACCAATATACTGACATATGATGGAATGTTTTTGTAATGCCTTGTAAACAATAATGTATGGGGATTGATAGGATGTCGGTGTCTTGATAAGATGTATATGTGAACCTATAATGATGATTGTGACATGATTATGCCTCTAACTAGTGCAAGAGCACCTAAGGGTCTCATAGGACCTCATTGGTAGATTAAGAATGATTGAGTCTAGATATGTTTAATAATATGTTTTTTATCATTTAAATGATATAAGAGGACCATTTGAGGTCATTTGATGTAATGATTAAGCTCATAAGGCCAAGTTGACCTTTTTGGGTTAAATTGATCAAAATTGTGTAACCAATGGTAAAATTGTATACTTGAGTAAATTTTATCATAAAAATGTCAATATTAATCATTTTGATGACATAGGTTTATTGGAAGGACAAGATGCCAAAATATTGCAAAGTTGCATAAAATGTAGACATACAACTTTTCAAAGTTGTTGACAACTTTTAGTTCAAACGAGTAGGTTAATTCAAAAGTTAGTTTAATGGTTATAGGTGGTTGAAAGAGGTTGAGTCATATTTAAAGACACATGTTCGTGCCCAAGTTTGGGTTGGTGTTGTGGTTGAGCACTGACATTGTACATACAATAATCTATGAATGAAAGAACTCAGTTTGGACTACAATCTTGGTGAAATCTTGTATTTACTGTTGTTTTTTATTCTCACATTGTGTGGATTCCAATTGGATATGAAAGTGCATGGTTTTAAAAATCCTCTGAAGTAGTTTTGAAGCAATTTTTAATTCATTTTGACTATTCCATGCACTATTGTATGTGACAATTTTGTGTTAATTTGAGAACCAATATACCCAAATGACTCATTCCAATTTTTGTGGTTGTTTTTTTCTCATGTAATGGGTATAGGAAGTTTTAATTTAACATCTACTAATTGGTGAAATGCAGGGGAGATTATAAAATGAGTTGTTGATGCCCTAGGGTGAGGAATGATAATAAAGAAAGAGTGCATGTATGATGCCATGGTAATGGTATGAGACAAATATCTTAACAAGGTGATAAGTTCATGTTGGATTATTATTTTTTGGGTTGAATACAATATGTGGGAACCATTGGTCAAGACTCAAGAAATTGGATAGTTATTTTTGAGGAGGCCCTAAAAGTGAGTGTTTGTTGTTTAGGGAACCATATGAGTACGGAAGCCATTAAAATCATTAAAATCCTTCATTTTGGATGATGTTACAATATTGGTTGTGGGTTTTAAGTGTAGGAGTGGAGTATTTGGTAGGGTTCCTTTGTTAAGGTGGGCTAATTAGGCCTAATTATGCAACAATAGGGTATTGGTCTGTATAGTTGGTCCAAAGTAACAGTAGGTGAGTTTGGGATAAGTTCTAGGGATCCCAAAAAGGGCATCAGAAAGTGCAATTTTTTTGGCAAGTATTTTGGATAAGGTTGGTGAAAATTTGGAGAAACTAACTGGAGAGGGCTAGTAGAATTGAAGCCTAAAAGGGGAAGTTTGGGGTTGTGGGTTATAACTTTGCAAAAGGTGAGTGTAGAAATTTGAGACAAGGTATTTGGGTTTTGTTAAATCCCTTAGAAATGTTGAGACAAGTTTCTTGAAGTGGGATCCATATTGGAGTTGGTTGGCACAACCTAGTGAAGGAGGAAGATAGGTAAACCTTGAAGTTTTAAAGCCATAGTTGAAAGGATCAGTAAGATCTTGTTGAGAAAGAGATTGAGACCAGACACCCTTTGCATCATTAACATATTGAAGATATTGCATTGAATACTGAACTCCATAGTTGATTTGGGGTTATTGATGGTTGTTCCATGATGTGTGTGTGTGTGTGTGTGTGTGGATATATATGCATACATATACAAATGTGTTGCATCAATTACCACGTAACATAATATGTAAATTTATTTTAGATAGCTTGGAGTGCTTCGTTGATGAACTGTGTGACAAAATACTTCAAAAGAGATATCATCTCATGGAAAGAGATGATTGCATGATATGCATGAAATACATTTTTTGATAAGGCCTTGAAAACTTTCATACAAATGTAATTGGCAGGTGTGAATCAAAATTCCACAACCTTGCCCAGCATCCTCCTGCATGTGCCAACATGAGAGAATAGGAACAGAGCAAGGGCATCCATCAAAAGCATATACATATGTATATATATACACATATATATTTATACATACATACATACATACATATATATATATATGTGTGTGTGTATGTATGTGTGTATGTGTGTATGTATATACATATACATATATATGCATGTACATAGATACATATATATACTCTCTCTCTCACACATGGATACATATATACATATGTATCCAGAGGCATAAAATAATGCATTTTGGCCATTCGCATGGTGAAAAATCACACAATCAAGTATGAAGGTCCTTATAATTATTTATTTTCATATTCTAAACTTGCATAACTCCATCATGAAGGCATCACATGCAAATGATGACTGATCGGTATGATTTTCTAAGTATATCATACCTTGTTGGGCAGTGAAGTTGAAAAATTTATTTGAAAAACCAAGTGTGTGGTATTTTTGAGTGGTTAGTCATAGAGAGAGGGTTTCATCCTCTATAATTGATTTGAATTCACAACAAGAAGAAATATATCATGTGTTAAGGACTGTCCTAATACGCTTGGTTGTCACAGTCACAAGACTGCCAATGTAGGGTTCTCCAAACAAAGTGTTGATGGAAAACAAACTGAGAAAAGGCTAATGATGGCATGAAAAACCTTGAATGAGGTCTCATTCAATCATAGAGAATTGATTTTGGGTGTCATATTAATGTTGGTGTTGTCTCAACCAATGGTATTGATTGTCCTAACTTGAACCAATCCTAATTTACCAGTCATGTTTTGATGCAAACAGTGATAATGCATAAGTCTCTCATTGGTGTAAATCTAATAAAGGGGTGTGTCAAACTTTTATAGGGTCCTCTCAACCAATCCTAAGATTTCATTACTTTAGGAACATAAAGTTAGCCCCTTTTATCTACTAAGAGTGCAATCCTACTTGCAAGGTATTGGACTGTGTGATGTCTCAGTCCTAAAATCACAAAAATAAATGTCTGTTCGGATGTTGCAGTCCTAAAATCAACATGATCACACAACTCCGATAAAATACCCAAGCATAAGAGTGTCAAAGCCTTAGTGTAAAGGGCTTAAGTCTTGTGGAGATCAATGTTGGAGACTAGTCAACAAACCTAAAATGAGTCGTGTTAGAATGTTGTGTTGTATATGTCTTATATGTTGATATTTCCAAGGGCGAGAAAATATGCAATGAATAATAGACTTGAATTTCATGCATGGTAATATTACATTAAAGGTCTATCGTAAAATAGGATGATTAACATGACCTAAGAAAGGAAACTATGTGAGAAAATGTTTATGGAATACTTACTATGTGATGTTGGTCCCAAGAATGATTGACATAGAGTTGCATCCAACTTGAACTTCAAAATCCCAAAGAGTTGCTTCCCTAAGAGCTGCAATAAATCCTCAACAAGGAGCTCCTAAAACAAAATATCTAGAGAAATAAATTCCTTCAATAATGCCACCAAATATTATGTTTATACAAAGGAAATGTTATTTTAGAAAAATGAGTCTCACCATCCTTGTTAGTGTCAACATTAATTTCCTTTTGAGGCTGCTTGCCAAGTTTGTATTTCTCTATAGCCCATGAAAATAATATTTTAGCCTCTTAAAACAGAATTTTAATGTCAAATTGGGAATTTTGATCCAATGAATGGAGTATCTTATCAAAATAAAAAATGAACCATAAAATACAAGTAGGAAAAATTGTAAATACCTGAAGGTGGCTATTAAGGTGATAAAGAGTAAGGCCTTCGACACCCATGACTCTCATCATAGACTTGGGTGTAGCTTCTAGCCAGAAGGAAGTTACTAGGAAAGAAATGTTAATTCAATTTAAATCAATGATCTGTATGCAATTCCCCTTGAGGAAAACAATTGGAAAGCGGAATCACTCTACTCACTCCTTGAGCCTTCAAGCATAGCAACAACATAAAAAAATATTTCATTAAGTTTTCAAGTCCATATCAAAAAGAGAACACACACACACACACATATATACATATACATATAAGATTTTATCTTATTATTAAAATAATCTAGAAAAAACCCTTGCATGATGACATACATATGACACAATTTGGACTACAAACAAGCTCATCATATAAGCTAGATAGTATTGTGATCATTTGTTTAAGATAGATAATGGGATGAATAGTTAAGCCCATCTAGCCAACAAAGACATAGAACTAATGCCAGTAGGAGAGCAATAGAAGCCCACAATTGAAGTGTTGTGCTCCTCTACATTAATTCATTTAAGAAGTTTGTTGCAAGAACATCCACCAGTTACATATATATCAGAATTCTAGCAAATGTTGAATTAAGAAATCCTTCAACAATAAGAGCTATTGGGTTGTTTTAATTATAATCTTATGCGATTGTGATTCCCACTACAATTCCAAGTAGTGTAGTCATTGAAAAGAGGAATGTCATTATAGTTGGTGATCTATTCTAAAAAGCCCAGCTATTTTTCATCATCAATTTTGACAAAATTAGTTATAAATAAAACAAGTGTTAATTGGATTATATCTCTCAAATAATTGTTTCATCTGAACTAAGCTTCCTTTCAAACCCATTCCTTCAAATAGGTGATGACATTTCAAGGATGCAACTAGAGGTCTTATTGTGCAAGGATGCTCATATTCTCCTAGTGATACTCTAACTATAATGGAGTGGGTTTGTATTCCAATCCACAAGACCTATGAGAGCCGACAACGTGGTTTTCCTTCATTGATTAATGTTTTGTGATTCTAATAAACTTATAGATATCATGTAGACAACTTCCATGTTAACCCTTGACATACCATTGCATTCAAAAGACTGACAATGCCAAATTTTTAAGCAATTAAACTAGGCAAGTGTTTATTAAAGAAGCTTATATTCGTATATTAAATCTATACAGATCAAATAAATGTAATTTGAATGACCTAATTTGTCAAAATAACTATTTAGCTATTTTGAGACATGGTGAAAAATTATTCAAGTTGTGAAATACATGCTCATAAGGCCCTTCTATTGGGATTAATGGGAAGTATGTACTGAGAGGGGAGGAGTGAATCAGTACCTCTAAAACTTTTATATCCCTTTTATCAATTAACCTTTGTAATCACTTGTATATCCATTCAATCTGATTTATACTATCTTGATGTGAGTTATATCAAATCATAACATTAACATACATGTGAACATTCATAGAAACATGCATGAAAGTAAATTGACACATAACACAAGATATGATATCGCAGAAAACTCCTGTAAGGAAGTAAAAACTGCAGTGGGGATGGCACCCACAAAATATTCACTATCTGCAGATTGGAAGGGGTTGGTAAAGGCTTACAATTTGATCACTTATGATGATCTACCCTATTAAGAGTATCGATGGAGACCTGTTAAAGTCTACTCTGTTAAGAGCTTTAGCAACACTGTTGAGTGTGCACTCGGTTAAGAGATTTGTTGTTGGACTGTTAAATCCACCTTCCTTGAAAGGATTTTTACACTTTGATCCACTTGTTAGAATGATAGCAAATTAAAAATTGACCTGGTAAATGCAATCTCCTATTGCTGATACAGATCCAATTTAGTTTACATAAAAATATTATCACCTAATTGTGATTGAATAATACCTCTGATTCTCGGTATGCTCTATTCTTGCTTCTTGCTAACCAATTTCACCTTTTGTTGTTCCTATTCTTAAAACTCTCAATCTGACCCATAGATGTGCTCATTTGATTCATTCATGTTCTCCTCTCTCTTCACATCGTTAATAATGAATGATTGCATCATCTATTTATAGATGGATTGACTTCATCAAGTTTTGATAAAAACAATGTTAACTCTAAGATCATGTTTACAACTTGTACCTAGATCTCCTAGTCTACGTGTTTTAAATTAGTTAGACTGAATAAAGAACTTACATTCATGTATCTTGTCCCTAAAGAAATGGATTTAAAACAAATAAATTGTGATGACCCCCTTTTGCCTTGGGTATTGGCAGTGGCTTGATTAGCTCATCATCCTGACCCTCATGAGCTGATGCCTGGTTTTGAGGGTCCCTGTTGGCAGACTTGCTATTTTTAGTTAGTTAGTTGGTTTGGTCAGTTTCCATTTCTGGCAGGGCAGTATCGGCAGTGGTCAATATTCCAGACGATATTCAATTTGTGCAGTTCTTTGGTTGGGGACTTACTATTTATAGTAAGTCTATTTTTGGCAGTTGTCATTCTTGGTAGTTTAGTGGGTGGCTCTGGCAGTTAGTCATCACCTGCGGTGGATGTCAGATTTATTGCACGAGCTCATATTTATTAATTAATAATTTTAAGTTATTAATTAATAATAAAGCCACATTATTATAATAATACTTTATTATTATAATAATTTAGAAGTTATTTTAGAGGTTGGTTAACTGAAGCATCTTTTGGAAACTATTGCTACAAGAGGATTATAAATATGGGCTCATTCTTGGAGTTGAGCATCGATTGAATATATTATATTTTGTTTGTTTTCTCTGAGGAGAAGTTTCTGATTTGTAAATCAAATCCCTTGCTGAGGTATAAGGGTTTGATCCTGAATTGGTTTAGCATCTGGAAGACTGATTCTCCTGGATCTATTTTGCTTATTGGTTGCTGAAGTATAACCAATCTCTTTCTTCTTTCCTAATGTCTGCCTGTTGTTGGAAGAAGAAGTTTTTCTGAATTGAACTATGGCCTGCTTGAAGAGGTCGTGTGCTTTTAGGGAAGGAGAAAAGCATATTAGAATTTGAATCCATTGTGTCCTGGCTAGAAGTCGTATAGAATTTTTGTAATGATCTTGGGTTTTCTGGAAGGTTGGACGTTGGTAGTGAATTGTATTCATTGGCTGCCGCAGCAACTAGAGTCGCGTGGAATATAAGGATGTGTGTGAGGTGTGACAACTGGTGTGAGATAATTTACTAAGGCTACGCATGAGGTGACTACTGGTGTGCATAGGGCAACTGCTTGCACGTGAGACTTGGAGGAGAATGTGATGTATGGACAAGACTGCGAACTATCTAGCAGCCATTACGCTGGGAGCTATCATTTTTCTGAGAAACCGTGGTTGCTATATGCTGGCCGCCATCACCATCGGGTCTATGACATAGAAAAAAATAAGGTTCTTTAATTACTTAATTGTTTATGTTTATTGAAACATCAAATGTAATTTCTAGATTTATCCAATTCATAACATGCTGGGACAAATTGTCAGTGGATTAAGAAATTAATATTCTGAATATGATGAATAAAGAATTAGATTTTTGGCAAAGCTATTATTTTTGATTGTAAATCCTATTTATTCCTTGTAGATCCTGGTTGGGCTCATTACATAAATATCCTATAAATATAATACACTTGCTTTATCTGACATGGAAGTTAGATCTACTTTTTGTGGGCTACAACTGACTTTCGGTTCTGTCTGTCGGTCATGCTTGACTTTCCTTTAGTTTTGTTCTGTTGGTTTCACTTTAACTATCTTGTTAGTCTGCACTGTATCTTGCATATTGGGTTCCTCTGTCAGGTTCCACTTTATCTTTCTGCTTTGTGATTTTGGTTTACACACTAAGTTGTGTTGTCGATTCTCTTTACACTTAGTCATCTTCGGTGACCTGTTAATATCTGATCTTCGGTTTTGTCAATCTTGTCTTTCGGTGTATGCTTACTAAAAGTGTTGTTTGCATACTAATGGCAAATTAATGTCATCAATCTCCCCCTCTGACATTAGTATCAAAAATTGATATGTGGAAAATACTAACAAAATGTTAAGTATATACAACATATATAATCCTTAGTCATTTAATGACTCCCCCTATGTATATGCTGGTATATCTGTACATATGATGTCTTTCCTTCTACATATCATTTTCTCATATGAATATACACATACATATTTTCCATTTTCCCATCCGAATGAATGAATGAATACATGTCATTTTCTCTTTTTGTATTTTGTACTCATATCATTTCCCCCTTTTTTGATATTAAGGGCAAAGGTCTTTACCTTTAGAGCTTATAAAAAATGTGGGAGTGTGAAGACTTCATGTATTCCATCATTTTCTCCCATTGTTCTTTGAGGTTCTTAAGAGCCATGTGTTCAAGTGTGATCTTTGAGTGCATGTCATAGATGTTGTCTGCTACAGACATCTTGGGAGTTGCTATCAGTTGCCTTGCTAAACTGTTGTGTTGTTGGAGCAGTGTAAGATTTGATAGAAGTTGAACTTGGAGCTCGGTTACTTCTTCCCTGAAGTGTGTTTTTGCCTCCCACAATTCCTGCCTTAACCATTTAATCTCTATGATCTTCTCATAATGCAGTTTGATTGCATTGTCTCCATCGGTGGTTAAGATTTGTGCACTATTTGCTAGATATGTATCCAGCTTTGCAATGTTGTCACTATTTTCTTTAGTGAACTTGTCAATTGTGCTCAATTTTTGAATCAAGGTTATAGCTTCAGATATGATTGGATCTAATTTAGTGATGAATTATGATAGCTTTACCTTATTTATCGCCACTTCTTGGCTGATGTTCTCAATGATCTTTTGTTGGTACTTCATATTGGCTCTTTCCTTTATTGCCTTCTCAGCATCAATATTTTGAGTTGTTATTGCATCGGTTAGAGTATCTAATTGATCTAGAATGGGCTTGTTCTTATCAATGTCAATATCAGGCACAATTTGATGTAGTATGTGATGTGTTGTCTCCAGTACCATAGAGTCTCTGTGTTGTTTCTTCGGCTTCTCTTGCAATGCCTTTGTTTGGCATATCTCTCCATATTCCTGTAATGCTTCAAAGTCAAGTGTAGATGGGTCATATTTTGGTATTTCTATAAGTTCATCTAATGTGACCTCTAACTTGTTCTTATTTGATTTCTTCTTCTTCTTCTGATAATCACTAGAATGTAAAAACATTACCAATTTGTTGGCCTTCTCTGTTGTGCTCGATGAAGTGACATGTTGTGCTCGATGAAATGACATGTTGTGCTTCTTTCTGTTGCTTGGCATTGGTTTCAGCTTGTCAGGTGTGTGCAGACATCTCCACATTCACCTTAACATCATCGGTATCACACTTGTTGGTTTACTCAAGAGTACCATCTTTAGGTTTGTCTCCTTCATCAGTGTCCTTTGCTTCATCAGTATTGGTTTCTGCATTCTTGTCTTCTGTATCTACATCCTTTTCTTTATCTCCTCCAGTAATCTTATCAGTGTCGGTTACATCTTGAGTATCTCTAATTTCTTGCTAACCATCATTGTTGTCTTGGTTTGCATCTTCCCCTGCATCCTTGGGAGTATCCTTCTCAGGTGACTTGCTTGATTCTTGTAGGATATTGATAGCTTGTATCAATATTGGCATGTTACCTGGAATATTCACTTGTGCAGTATCAACATTTATGTCATGTTCATTTGTTTTTTCCTTTGCAACAGTGACTTCTTCATCCTCATTCACTTCCTCTGCTGGGTCATCGGTAATGTCTATGACATTAGTGTCCACAATGTTGTCATTTGTGTTATATAGCCATGATTCATCTGCAACTTCTGCAGTCTTGTTGTCGGTTGTATCATCTTCTTCTTTATCTAAATAGATGTGTCATCTTGAGTTGCCTTATCAACATTTTGTTGTTGAAGGTCTTTGTCAAGGCTTTCCTCCTCTGTAGGTCTGTTCATAATTTTGCACAATTTATTGTGGCTATCATTCTCAAGCTCTATAAGCTTTCCTTCAAGGAATTTGTATGCTCTCAGCTTTGGTGAGAACTCCTTTTTATACTTATCCATCATTTAATCTAATTCTACCTTCTTTGATTTAGGTGGCATGAGAGAAACAAGTACTGATGCAGATGGTAAGGGTGGTGGATAAGGTTTTCAATAAGTGAAATGATTCAACCCAAGAAACTCAATGATTCAACTATGCTTCAAGAAACCACCAAGTGCTCCAAGAGACTCCAATTATTATTTTAGTCTCCCCAATGACAAAGAATGATATAATAAGTCTATTTATACTAGATTATAAAGGATTCATATGGTTAATGGGTTTACAACAACACCCAACACTTCAGTCTTGAGCAATCTTCCTAAAGTCTTGTTCTTTGCTTAGAACAACCAAAGATACTTGTAATCCCCAAAAAATAACTCAAAATAACCTTGTAACAACCAATCATAGAAATATACAACCTCTCATATCATTTTTATTCATTAACTCATTCTTAGAAAACAAATAAGCCAAAATACACCACCTTGTTGCCCTCTGGATAGACCTATGGACAGTCATAATAACTTTTGCTCCCGAATGAATTTCTTCAATCCCTTAAGTGAGTTTGTGTGTGATTAGGCTTTCTTCATTCTGTCCAAAGCACATCAAGATCCAACTGTTCAATCCCAAGATATGGCCCTCGCATCAGACTGCATTTTCTACAACCCTCATTTCTGAACTTTTACCCTATCTCCAAACTGTGTTCACTCTTTCTTATTATCTTTGCATATGCACTGTTAGGAAACTATAATACACTATTAAATAAGTCTCCTTCCATGGATTCTAGGCCTTTGAGTCCATGGAATGGTCTATTCTCAAGAAACTAACTCGAAACAATAAATGAAACTATACAATACAGTGGTATCACGTTGTTTTCAAAGGACAGTCATTCAAAATAGTTCTTAAAACATCCAAAACTTTGCAATGATACCTTCTAATGTGTATTATATCCTTTTTGGATGCCTTCAAACCAAATTCACATGTATTCACACATCAAAACATCCAAAATGAGAGAAATACAATTTTTATTGAATTGTTCACTTGTTGTCCGTACACTCCAAAACTCTGTGTACCCGTACAATGGGTTCAATCTTAAATATAAAACTACATCTCAAATTCCCCAACCTCTCCTAATAAATTAGAGGGATTAGTTGAGTGTTTTTACATTAAATCCTTAACTTCCCTCCCAAATGGCTGACTAGCCGTTATGTTTTTAAATATTTGAAAATTTAAACTATGAAAATGTTTTTAAAACCTTATTAATTTGAAACTAAGAACTCAAAAGGTTTGGAAACACCTAGGAGACTTAATTTCAACACTTCTACAATCTTAAAATACCTTAAGACACCCTTGGACACTGATGGTCCATTTTACAATCAAGATTTAGTCCTTTTAGGACTTCTAACAACTTTTAATGATTGTTCCTATTACATAGAGTCAAAAGCCATTATAAGCTTTAGTATTGTTCAATTGATTTTCTTTGGCCTCTGATTGTCTTCTTGAATCCTTTGATCCTCCTTGATTGTTCCTATTACATAGAGTCAAAATCCATTATAGGCTTTAGTATTGTCCAATTGATTTGCTTTGGTCTCTGATTGTCTTCTTGAATCCTTTGATCCTCCTTGAGTAGCTTGGGTATCTTTTTGGTTTTCACGGCTTGATTGATCATCCTTGGTGCCCCTGCACCATACTCCCCGCCTTTATGGAAACTATTATTCCAAGAGTTTCTCATGCATGTCCTCTTTTCAAACCTGTAATCATCTGATTCTTAGGGATCTAGAAGTCCCCCAAAGTAACCTTCCTTCTCACACTACTCCAACCTGCATTCATACAATAAATTTTACAATAAAAATGTCCATGGGCTGAATATCTTTGTGGGTGATAATGTTGTCTTGACAATGCCTGCATTTGTGACTCCTTGTGTGAGTCAAATTAACCCCTCCTCCTTCCAATATCATCATTCACTTGTCCATCAATGGGACACTTCACTGTCCCAATCAACACAAAGTTATGTTCACTTAGTCCTCTACTCTTTGGACTGTCCTGTCTTTCCCAAATTTGCAACTTATCCATCCCATTCCAACCAGTATCATACCAATTTTTACCTTGCTTTTCCACATCAATCCTTTTTCCAAAACACATCAGTATATTTTCCCTTTCATGAATTTCTAAGGGTAGCATTTTGTATGTGAAACCATTCTTGTGAACTAGATATGAATTAGTATGTCCATCATGAATTGTTTTTCTTAGATATTTCCATGGTCTTCCTAGAATTAAATGTCCATATGACATGTCCATTACAACACACAAAACATTATCCTTATAGCCTCCTACTAAAAATTCAATCCACGCTTGCTCTCTCACCAAAATATTCTGATCTTTACTCACCCATGTGGCATAATATGGTCTAGGATGTTGAAATGTCTTCAAGTGTAACATATGAACAACTTCATAAGAAACTAGATTACTATGTGCTCCTGAATCAATGATGAGATTTCATACCTTACCCTTCACCAAACAACTTGATCTGAAGATACTCACTTGTGGATTCCATGGTTGTCCTCTTCCCATCAATAAGCATTCTCCATCCTCTGGATGAATTTCAATGGGATCTTGTTGTTCTTCTCTCTTTGTGTCTTCTTCCATCAAGTTCACTCTCCTATCTCTACCCTTGTCCTCGTTCCATTTAGGACATCTAAAGGATTGATGACCCACTTCATTGCAAGTAAATCATCTTCCTGTAAACATTACACTTCCTCTTCCTCCACTTCTTCCTCCTCTATATCTACCTCTTGTCTCTGATGTGTATGGCTTGTCTTTGTCTTTATCATTGTTATTCTAAAAATTAGTGGCACCTCTACCACCTCTCCCTCTGATAGAAGATCCTCCTCTCGTGCTATTATGCTTCTCATTCCTTCTTCTTATCTTCTCTTTAGCCTTCATGGCTAATTGATAGCATTCATCAATTGTCCTTGGACTAGTAGGACTAAGTTCATCCTGAATGTTGAACCTTATCCCCCCTATGTACCTTGCAATATTTTCTTCCACTTCTTCCTCATGACCCGTTCTGATATACAACTTATGGAACTCCTCAGTGTACTTTTGCACATCCATATCCTTTTGTCTAAAATCCCTCATCTTCTTGTATAATTGTACTGTATAATCCTTTGGAAAAAAATTTGCCTTCATCTTATCCATCATTCTATACCAAGATGTGATCTTGGGTTTCCCATTCTTCCATCTTTTTGCTTGAACACAATCCCACCACAATAATGCATGTCCCTTCAACCTAGACTTTGCAATCTTCACTTTATCCTTCTCCTCTACTCCTTTACACTCAAAGAAATTTTCAATTGCACTGAACCAATCTATTAGTTCTTCATCATCCATCTTTCCTCCATACATAGGTAAATCTTTTCTTACCCTTGAATCTCCATTCTTTATGGCTTTCACCAACTTATCCATCCTTAGATCTCCAGATCTAGTTGATCTTCCTCTTGGGGTACTTCTTCTTCCTCTCCTTCTTCTTCTACTTCCTCATCCAGTTTTATGTTTTTATCTCTCTTCTCTAATGCTAATATCCTCTCCATCATGGTCTTCATCATCCTATCCTTCTCATGGTTCTCTTTCTCCCTTTGTTCCAATGTTGCTTTCAATTTCCTATTATCTGCCAATTGCTCTTTGACTATCCTTGCTAACTCTATGTTTTTCATCCTTGTAGGAAACTCTTCTTCCCCTTTAGACATGGTCCTTGACCTCCTTATGGCTCTGACAACAATTGATGCAGATGGTAAGGGTGGTGGACAAGGTTTCAATAAGTGAAATGATTCAACCCAAGAAACTCAATGCTTCAACTATGTTTCAAGAAACCACCAAGTGCTCCAAGAGACTCCAATTATTATTTTAGTCTCCCTAATGAAAAAAAATGATATAATAGGTCTATTTATACTATATTATAAATGATTCATATGTTTAATGGGTTTACAACAACACCCAACACTTCAGTCTTGAGCAATCTTCCTAAAGTCTTGTTCTTTGCTTAGAACAACCAAAGATACTTGTAATCCCCAAAAACTAACTCAAAAAAACCTTGAACAACCAATCATAGCAATATACAACCTCTCATATCATTTTGATTCATTAACTCAATCTTAGAAAACAAATAAGCCAATACACCACCTTGCTGCCCTTTGGATAGACCTGTGGACAGTCTAATAACTTTTTCTCCCGAATGAATTTATTCAATCGCTTCGGTGAGTTTGGGCACGATTAGGATTTCTTCATTTTTTCCAAAGAAAATCAAGATCCAACAATTCAATTCCAAGATATGGCCCTCGCATTAGACTGCATTTTTTGCAACCCTCATTTCTGAACTCTTACCCTTTCTCCAAACTGTGATCACTCTTTCTTATTATCTTTGCATATGCACTATTAAGAAACTATAATACACTATTAAATAAGTCTCATTACATGGAATCTAGGCATTTAAGTCCATATAATGGTGTATTCTCAAGAAACTAACTCAAAACAATAAATGAAACTATACAATATAGTGGTATCACGCTGTTTTCAAAGGACAGTCATTCAAAATAGTTCTTAAAACATCCAAAACTTTTCAATGATACCTTATAATGTATATTAGATCCTTTGTGGATGCCTTCAAACCAAATTCACATGTATTCACACATCAAAACACCCAAAATGAGAGAAATACAATTTTTATTGAATTGTTCACTTGTTGTCCGTACACTCCAGAACTCTGTGTACCCATACAATGGGTTCAATCTTAAATAGAAAACTACATCTCAACTTCCCCAAACTCCCATGATCAGTTAGAGGGATTAGCTGAGTGTTTTTACATTAAATCCTTAACTTCCCTCCCAAATGGCTAACTACCCGTTATGTTTTTATATATTTGAAAATTTAAACTATGAAAATGTTTTTAAAACCTTATTAATTTGAAACTAAGAACTCCAAAGGTTTGGAAACACCTAGGAGACTTAATTTAAACACTTATACAATCTTAAACTACCTTAAGACACTCTTGGACATTGATGGTCCATTTTACAATCAAGATTTAGTCCTTTTAGGACTTCTAACAACTTTTAATGATTGTTCCTATTACATAGAGTCAAAATCCATCATAGGCTTTAGTATTGTCCAATTGATTTGCTTTGGTCTCTGATTGTCTTCTTGAATCCTTTGATCCTCCTTGATTGTTCCTATTACATAGAGTCAAAATCCATTGTAGGCTTTAGTATTGTCCAATTGATTTTCTTTGGTCTGTGATTGTCTTCTTGAATCCTTTGATCCTCCTTGAGTAGCTTGGGTATCTTTTTGGTCTTCATGGCTTGATTGATCATCCTTGGTGCCCCTGCACCAAGTACTCTCTCTCTTATTTCTTTCTCATTCTTCAAAGAAAATGTCCAATGGGAGTATAGTCTATCCAGGAGTTCCGTTGGTACATAACTGCCTTCAAACTGAATCAGTACATATTTAAATTTGTACATTTTGGCTATGATGGCATCCTCTACTTTATTTTGATCTTCTGGGTCTAACTTCAACCATCTTCTAATCTTTGAATCTGATATAGATCCATAGTTTGCAATAGATTTGCATATGTAATCAATAGATTCAGGAGGTATTACCTTGACACTTTCTGCTTCTACAGCTTCATCCTTCTCAGTGTCTTCTATATCCTCTTAGGTTCTTATGAATTTCCTTCCTCTTCTATTTTTCCCTCTCTTCGATGTGGGAGCTTTCCTCTTGTAAGTCCTAACCTTTCCTTTCTTTAGAGGTGAAGGAGTAGAGTCCTTTGATGTTTGGCTTCTTGTTCTAGAAGTAGTTGTTGTTCTTGGCTTTTTAGTTGGTGGAGGAGGTGGTGAATCTAACTCTGTTTCCTCCGAGTCATCCTTTCCTTCATCTTTACCGACAAATAAATGTTCTTCGGTTTCTTCCTCCTTTTCAACTTCTTCATCATGTTCAGCTTCTTCCTCAGTTGTTGATAGTATCTTCTTGAGATTCTTCACCATCTTGTCTTTATTCTTGACAATTCTCTTAACAACTAGGCCAAATTTTATTCTTGTCTTGGCCTCTTCATATGTTCCAAATTTTGGTTGTTTCTTATCCAATAGTTCATTGATCAAGACATCAATTACCTTAGTTGAAAGATCAATGTTGATCTCATACTCTAATGGTTCTAACCATGTTGTCCTCGGTACAACAGGCTTAATGTATGTATTGTCAGTATCAACCATTAAGCATATCTCATCTTTATATTTTTCAATGAGTTGCTCGGGGATTCTTACCCTCTTTTGCATTCGGTCTTTGAATACATTGAAGTATTCATGCATGACTGTCTCAGAGTTATCTCCTAGTGTAGCTATATGCTCACTGATTTGCATGGTGACCGGTTTGGTTTTGTCCCATTTCACATCTCCTACCAATGGGAATGTTTCTTGAAATTAAAAGAAGATACACATTATAAGTGAGCCAAAATTACAAGTGTTTGACTTTGCATTCCTGATAGTTTTTAAGTTGTCCTTGAACTAATTCGGGAGTAGTTCAGATAAATCTAATTGTGTTCCCTTCTTCACAATTTTGAATGTTGTGTCCACTACACCTGATGCTATGTTTTTCAATCTACTTGCTTGGAAGAATTTGTATCCTAGGACACATGCACTGAACTTGATCTCATCATCGGTTATTGTTGTAACTTTTAGTCCTCTGCCATCCCATTTGGCTCCTGTCATTTTCTCGGTCTTGGCCTCTGGTGGCTACTTTAGTGCCATAACTTTTTCAGTTATGGGGTAACTAGCGACCGCATGAATGACATCTCAGGTTATTACCTTTGGTTCATCAAGCCATAGCTTGTTGTTATGCATTCAGCTTAGCACAAACCAAATCCATTTAGTTTTGAAAACCTTCAGGAACATTAGGGCATTGGTGAGCCCTTTTACTTCAATGTGCTTGTGTTCATCTTTTAGTGTTCCATCATCATTACACAGCTTCTTATAAGCTTCTTCAAACTCTGAAGTTCCTATCTCTACAATATTGCAGTGTATGAAAGATAAAAAATCTTCCACGAGTAAAACCCTAGCTAGTATGCATGAAAATGCTCCAGCATCATCGGGTTGTGAGGCAACCTCAGGATGAATCTTGTAATTAGGTTCCTCACACGCTAAATTCTTGATGAGTTTGAACTCATCTTTATTTGCGTTCTTGGATTTCATGGTTCTTGATGTCGAGGCCATTTTCAAATTTAGGGCTTTCTATGTAATGCATAAAAATAGAGTTGTCGGTCTCGTAGAACTTACTATTTTTTCTTGCAATGATTCTTGATTTGCTTGGAGTGCTAGTGGTCGAGTCATGGTCTCTCTGTGACTTAGTTGATTTTTGCTCAAAAATCACCTTGGTCGCTCTGCTTTGGGTGTCATGAAAAATGAGTTATTTTGTTTCCCTATTTATATTCATTGCCCTAAAATGCATACCATAAATGCTTACCAACTCCTTGGTGTATAAAGACTAAGTTCTTCGGTGAAGACTTCACTTTCCTTCGGTGACACTTATAATGTTTTGGAGCAGTTGTTGTTCACTCACTTTTGCCGATAGGTTTCGGTGTTGCTGACGACTTATTCATTTGCTTGTTTATCGATGAGGCTCAGTTTATACTTAGCAACTTTTCTTTCAACTGACACTTCTTGGTAAATGTAGGGAGTCTCAGTTTTGAGTGTATACTGATGGGTTTCAGTATGTATGCCCGAAAGCATAATTATCACAAATTTCAACAAGTAATACCATGATGCATCTCTCTTATGCTAATTTGGCATTATATCAACATACTATGGAACTGATATAAAGTAATAGCTTGGGGTAATGCAGTTCCATACTTGTTCTACTTAGGTGGGGGTGGTGATGTCACCGAATCCATTGGATGGAGTGTCACCATTTGCATTGCTCGGTCTAGCTTCATCATTGCTTGAATATTTTCTCCACATTTTGTCTCTTGCCCTCTGGATATCTTCAATGGTGTTTCCATTGGGATATGTGCTTGTCTCTGTCATTCGGTCTCTATAGTCTTTCTTGAGATGACCAACTTTATGACAGTGTAAGCATGCCATTCCGGGGTTACTCCAGCCTCTAGACTTTCTATTCCATTGTCTCATACAGTTTGCAGCAATGTGACCATATCTTCCACATGCTGCACAATTTGTCCAAGTATTTTAGTCCCATACATACTGATTACCGACTCTCTTTGGTTAATAGGGAGTTTCTTGACTTTTAGGCTTCCATGTTTGCCATTTCCTTTTCCAGCATTCAAGAGTTGTGTGCCCATTCATTTTGCAAGTAGGAAAATAATTTTCCATGTAGGCTTCCTTCTTTGGTTGTTTCATCTTAGACTTACATTCATATGCTTTATGTCCTTTCTTGTTACATTTATAACATAATACTATGAATGAAGATGTAGATTTAGGAATACCTTTCATTTTGCCTCTACATGCATTTGATGTATGGCCTTGCTTTCCACAGTGATTGCATATAAGATTTCTTGGTCTTGAATTTGTGTAGACATTCTTTGGACCAGCTTGACTTAATGATTCTCCATTCTTGGTAAAACCTAGACCGGTATTATTGTTGACTCTTCGTTGTCCTTCAAGAAAATCATCCATTCTTTTATTGCTTTCTTTAGCTTTCTTGATAATTTCATTATGTTGTTGTTGAATTCTTATTTCATGTTTCAACTTTTCATTCTCATCCCTCAGTTCACTAATAGCTTCTATTCTTTCAATGAGTTCAACATTTAATCTGTTTTCCTCTTGACTCATAAGAATAATCTAATTTGTAATCTCATAGTGATGCTCTGTGAGTCTTTGTATTTCAGACACTTTTTCTCATAGCTTTTCAGTGATCTTTCTTCTATCATCAATAGCTAGTGTTATTTCTTGCTCAGCTTTTCTAGCATTGTTCATGACGTCAATCATCCTTACCATATGTGTCTCTTGACCAATTTGCAGAGATTTAACTTGTCCAGCCAGATGTAGATTGATTTCAGTTAGGCTTGTGATACTTTCTTCTGATGTATCTGATGCTTTGCTTGTGGTTGATCCTAAAGACTCAAATAAATCTGGTATCTCTTCCTCATGATAATCTGTCTCATTACAGCGAGATGCCATATTCTTTATTTCATCTAGCAGTCGTCTCATGTTGATTCTAGCTTCTTTATATTGTTCCTAGAACATCTGAATTTCAAGCTTTTTATTCTCAATATTTTTATCAAGTTTGTACTTCTCCATTGTATGATCTTTTCTCTTAAGCCTTTAAGCTTTCCAAGAAGAGACTTAGCTTTGATACCAATTGTCGGGATTGATGGGAAGTATGTACTAAGAGGGGAGGGGTGAATCAGTACCTCTAAAACTTTTGTATCCATTTTATCAATTAACCTTTGTAATCAATTATATATCCATTCAATCTGATTTATACTATATTGGTGTGAGTTATATCAAATCATAACATTAACATACATGTGAACATTCATAGAAACATTCATGAAAGTAAATTGACACATAACAAAAGATATGATATCGCAGAAAACTCCTGTAAGGAAGTAAAAACTGCGGTGGGGATGACACCCACAAAATCTTCACTATCTGCAGATTGGAAGGGGCTAGTTAAGACTTACAATTTGATCACTTCTGGTGATCTACCCTATTAAGAGTATCAGTGCATACCTGTTAAAGTCTACTCTGTTACGAGCTTTAGCAACACTATTGAGTGTACACTCGGTTAAGAGATTTTTTGTTAGACTATTGTCTATGTGTTTTAAATCAGTTAGACTGGTTAAAGGACTTAAATTCATGTATCTTGTCCCTAAAGAAATGGATTTAAAACAAATAAATATCCTATAAATAGAATACACTTGATTTATCTGGCGTGGAAGTCAGATCCACTTTTTGCGGACTGCAACTAACTTTCGGTTCTGTCTGTCGATCATGCTTGATTGTCCTTCAGTTTTTTTCTGTTGTTTGCACTTTAACTATCTTGTCGGTCTGCACTGTATCTTGCATATCGGGTTCCTCTACCGGGTTCCACTTTATCTTTCTGCTTTGTGATTTCAGTTTACACACTAGGTTGTGTTGTTGGTTCTCTTTACACTTAGTCATCTTCGGTGATCTATTAATATCTAATCTTTGGTTTGCTCAGTCCTGTCTTTTGATGTATGCTTACCGAAAGTGTTGTTTGCATACTAATGGAAAATTAATGTCATCACCTTCATTGCTGCTAGAACTAGCCTCACTCTTGGTATCACTATTGTTTCTACTATCAATGCTTCTAGTGTCACTCTAACTGCCACTTCCACCATCACTTGAATTGTTGGAACCACTTCCATCACTATTAATTGTGTTCTTATGATTGGCAGGTGGACCTAGAGATTCATGAAAATGCTCATGTATTTCATCAACAATATTCATGTATGAAACCTATCCTGGAGAATTTTGCATCTTTTGCTCGTCAATTGGTTGTCCACATATTTATTACATTGGTAATGAGTCCACAATTGGAGATTCTGCTAAGAATTAGGTGAGCTACAAGGAATATTTAAAATAGAATAAGAAGTCAAGAGAATTAAGAGCCTATTACAAGCACTTGAGTCCTAATGACAAGTGAAACAATATGTAAATCAAAGAGTTGTCAAGTCCATCTTATGAAGGGATGGAGTTCTTTGGAAGGTTCAAGTTCTAAAAAATACAAAGATCCTACATAGGAAGGTTCCCAAAAAATCACGATTGACAGTATAAGATGATAAAATATTTAAAGCAGTGGTATCAAAGGAAAATTTACCATAGAATCTAAGCGATCAAAACAATAGTTAACAAATTTTTGAGGAAAAAAAGAGGTAAGATTTATATAAGCCACTATAGAAAAACCTTTATGTATCAAAAATCCAATAGTAAAGCACAACCAAGTGTAGCCTCACAAGCATAATGCAGGAATAAAAATTCTCAAAAATATCATATATATATATATATATATATATATATATATATATATATAACACATCAAGGCTAAAAACAATAATGGTTTTGTCACCTCCTATTTCCAGGGAAGAGTCTCATAGAGCTTTATTTCTCCACTCTAGCTTCAAAATATATCTACTTGGAGCCTGTTATGTGGAAATCTGAAACCAAAATAATGTCATAATTGTGACCTTTTACATTTAAAAAATTAAATAATCATCTTACGCCTCTCTTCTCCTCAAGAGACAAAGACATAAAAGTATTTCATGGTACTCACAATATTAATCACTGGCTCAATCTTTTTTACAAGGGATCCAATTTCTTTTTCAATGGCCTATTGATATAAAATAATTAAAAACTATTGAGAAAGCGATCAAAACTAGTATTTTTGGAAAGGAGATGTGTACTGCATCCTCTAATATAAAATGATACAAAATTGTGTTTCAAATTTTTGTTAGAATAAAACAAATTAAATGTAAGCTTTTCAAATAATTATTTATTTCATGTGCAATTTAAAAGCTTGGAATAAGCAGTTCATTGTTGTAATAAAAAAACAAAAACAAAAAAGTGTCATTATAATTTTCTGTAATTAAATGTGAGGACTATACTTTCTAGGATTACCATCTATTATACCAAAAGGAGAACAAAATTTAACTAGCTTACCTTTATTGTCAATCCCTTGGCATATTTTGTAATTTGTACAATTAAAAGGTTGTGCAACTCTGACGTTGTTAACCCTCCAACAGATTTATGGTTCCCAGCTTTAGACATTGGTGTTGAAGCCATATATGGGGCCTTATCTTTTTGTTTGTCAATATCTATCTTACTAGAATGATAATGAGTAACAAATTCTCCAATAATAGAGAGCCCCTTTAAAGAGTGTCCACTAGTAGGTTTCTACATTAATTTAGGTTGAGGTAAAGTAACTAGCTTCTCAGATTGAGATGGAATAGGTGAATTTACAAATTTAAAGTTCTCAGCAGCATAAAGAATAGGTTGAGAAGCAACTAGCTTAAAAAGTGTATCAAAATCCTTCAGAGATTCAGTTGAAAAGATAAATAAATAAATAGAAAACAATTTATAAGAAACATATGGAAAAAATAAAAACATAAAGATGAAATAGTTTGCACGTGATGAGAACAATAACCAATAAATACTTCAACCAAATATGACAACAATGTTTAGTCATATTTCCATCCATCATTTAGGATAAGATGTCAATATTCATTTTTCTATGTAACTGTTGTGGCATGTATAGTATAGATGTCACTAAGATTTATGCACACAATGACCATTTATAACAAAATGATAAATTAAAATAGGCTAAGCTCCTGACAACAAAACCCCTAATTGTTTGTTAAGGTGACTATCAGGTTATTTTTTAAGTAGTTCAATGATATATAAACCAGTGTTCCATATCAACAATGCTTGTATAACAAAGCTCATAATCAAATGGAGAGAGGGAGCATCATTTATGTACATG
The DNA here is from genome assembly GCA_018584345.1 of Thuja plicata. Classification (NCBI taxonomy): domain Eukaryota; kingdom Viridiplantae; phylum Streptophyta; class Pinopsida; order Cupressales; family Cupressaceae; genus Thuja; species Thuja plicata. The sequence continues at coordinate 4,168,599 of MU228022.1, forward strand.
TAACAAGTTGAACTTCACCTCAAAGGTTGCAACTATTGAAGCTCGTGTATGTAAGGACTCAATAATTGCAGTTCCCTCATCCAAAACTTTCTATGAAACTCAAGGGAACTTCATCGAGTATACATAAATAATTTTAGGGGTAGCACTTTGATACTGCCCCACCATATGGGTGGGTCCTAACTTGAGGTGCCACAAAGCAAACAAAGTTGCTTTGAATATGTTGGTGTAATTAAGGCATTTTACTTTTGTTGATTCTCACAAAGGTACTAATTATACTTGACTTAAGCTTGCTTAGGGACCACAAGAAAAACTTTACAACCAAAAAAATACAACTCAGAAAAATATTTTTGTTCCCAAAATAATTAATTAAAAACTTGATATGTCAACTCATGAAAATTCTCCAAATTAGCTACAATTACTTTCTTTGGAATAAATTGCTATTTATTTTTTGCATGGATATAAAATGTAATTTTTTTTGAAATATAAGGCCTCTATATTTTATATGGAACCTCAATGGATTGGAGATTTGTGTCAGTTGTCTAACAAAACTAAAAAGGGACTTGACATTTTTCCAATATGCGAAGTAACTCAAATTTCAGTCCATCAATAATGTCATTGACTCAGCTTGAACTTTGGTGCAACTTTTACAACCCAATATGAAGGTCCAATGAGATTGAAACAACTAGAGTCAATGAGTGATTCCATGCTACTTAAAAAACCCTTGTACTTTGTGCTGATACAGATTGAGATGGTCTACTACTATTATAACAAATATCAAAAAAGTGATATATTAAATCAACAAATCTCGACACTATACAAAAACCACCATGTGACCATATTTGATTGCTAAGTATAGATGGAGACTCATTACTCTCTTGTTTCCAACCAAATTCATGGATTTTTTATTGTTGTACTTGTGTGTCAAATATACAGAGTTGTCTTTCAAGTGTCCCTGTTTGCATTAGGAAAAGGTTAAAAATTGCAGGATTTGGTAGAACTCTCATACCTTTACTTTCCAATTGATGCTTTAAATATCCTCTTGAAATTCTTATATTGAATCCAATAATCCTTTTGTCTACACCTGTATATAATACAATTTGTCTTTGTTGCATCCCTATAACTCCCATAACAACTAAAGAGTATTGGTTTCTATGATATGCTTTTGGTTTCAAAACACATCCACCCTCCTTATCAGTCCACATAATCACAACATGGTCATTGTCCCTGGTAGTAAAGTACAAATCTTCCCAAGACATAAATGACATAAAGTACAAACAAAGAACAAACTATCTCCATACAGATGTCATGTCATGTCTTCTGTCCATCTTCTTTGTATAGGATATTGGCAGTCAGTTATACTAAGAAAGGATGCATTCAGTCCTTTGCCTTGAAGTTGCAAGAGGTTTACAAGCCCATCTATTGCACTAGTTGCAAAGAGTTTATCATTTGTTGGATTCATAACAAGGCTTCTAAGTTTTCACTTTTGTTTCTAGATATCGGGATTCCTGAATAGAAACTAACTTTTTATGGAATTATGCTACTACGTATGAGTGGAATTAATTATGTGTGCTCCTTCTATTCTAATTTTGTCTTTGGTCTCCTCTCTTGAGAGTCTTTCCTTTCCAACTAACTTACACATTAGGACTAAATACATATCTCTTTGACTTTGGATTTTCAAACTAAGATTGATTATGATTAGGAGTGAAATTTTTTCCAATAGATATTTGAGTTGTCTTTTTACCTTCTATTGACCTCATTGATGAACCTATTTTTTTTGTTGTAGAAGGAATTAACATTGTCATCTTTGTTCATGCCAAAAAGTTGTAGCTAATCTCTTCTCCATCGGGGCTTGGTGATATACCTTCTACTTTAACTTTACCCGGTGAAACACCTTCCATTTTAATTTTGAAATTCGTGTCATCTGCACTAATGGTGTTGGATGCCTTTTGATTTTTTTGCTGCAGATTTTGTACCTTAGTTAATCGAGATTTTGTGTGAGCTAATTTTTTCTTGGCCTTGCCAAGTTGAGCCTTGACATTTTCTAATTTAATGGTCAATTGGGTGACCTCCTTGCACCCGTGCTCAACCAAAGCCACTAATGCCTCTAGCACTTATGCACTCTTAGGAGAGGATTGCCTTCTATTGTTGTTATTGATATGACTATTGTGATGATTGTTATTTTGTTTCTTTTTAATGCATTCAATTTTTGGTTTCTTGAGAAATGTTTCCATTTAGGGTTTTGATACTTGGATTGTTTTAATATTGATTAATCCTAAGAATCCCAGTCTAGGAGGAATATATATATCAATGTATGATTTAATAAGATCACAATCTTCCAAATGCAAAAAAGTAGCTCTTAATTTAAAAAAATGCCTTTACAACTACCAACACCTCAAACCAAACTTATGAGGGAGGGTGAATTTTTTTTGTGTACTGCCATAAAAAAACATGAAGGTTTTCTAATTGCATATAAAATAATGCACAATTTGTACCAATATAGTTGACCAAAATAAATTAAGGAAATCAGGCTATTAATTCACATCCATGTGTTGGAAGTATAAGAATGGGAAAGCAAGATACTGAGAGAGGGGGGGGAGGGTGAATCAGATCTTCAAACTTAACCACTTAAAACAAATTGATTCACATTCATACATATATGAATTTAACCTAACATCAGATAGCATCAATAACATGAAATATGTAACTCATAACACAACATTTGGCAACCCAGAAACCCAAATAGGTAAAACCGGGGTGGGGATGACACCCACAAAATCTTCACTACTGTAGCAATAATGTGTGTCTATTAGGGATACAAGAGTTTGATTTCAATATGCAATCAACCTGGTTAAAGGTCTATTCTGTTAAGAACTAAATATCATTACAATCTACCTTGTTAAAGGATTTCAACTTTTAGTAAAGTAAGCACTTGGCTAAGAGATTTGAAATGGTCTGCTAGAACCACTCTGTTAAGAGATTTAACCTGATACACCTGTTAGAATGTTCCAAGTAGTGATCCTTCATTATGCACTTAGATGCTAATGATAGATATGCTCTTTCCAATACCTTATGTGATCTCTCAATCTGATATGTCTTTACTTTGCTTATCACTGCTCTGTCATTCTGCTTGATCTAGGCTTCTTCTCAAAATGACTTATTGTTCATCTCTCATGAACATCAACCCTTATCTGTATATCTCTTGCTCTCTCACACAATTCTCTTTTAGGTTTAGAAGCAATCTTATTATATCTTGTCAGATCTAGCAGCGAGATCTAGATCAATGATCAAGATCTATTGTTTATGCCTTCAATGCATACTGATTTCCTGATTGGCTCCATGCCATGCATAGTATAAAACAATTAAATGTGAAATTAAATTAGTAGACAAATATTAAATGCGTACAAATGTCAGCCCAAATCTCATACAAGTCGGACGAAACCATTTACATCAAAGTTTGAATTAATCCTGACATGTATACAAAAACTGTTATGCTCAGCACTAAACATCTCTGACGCTCGGCACTTAATATTCTACTCGGCTTGACATGGTGTAACTCAGCAACCTAAAACTTTCTTGGTAATGTTGCTCGACCTTGAATGTTTAGCTCAACCATAATGATTAACCAACTCAAACTACCTAAGTGAATGACTAAGTGTGGGTCACTAATCATTAACAAAACTTAGGGATTAACAATCTCCCCCTTTGATATTAGTGGAAAAAACACACTTATCATTACAATTCATTTCATCCAAAATGTTTCCTAATTACATACTGTACTCCCCCTAAGAATGTACATCATACTACATACAAAACTTTACATAGTATAAATGCCTTCAAAAAATATATCTACATGGATACCTGTACTGATCTCCTTATGATGTATCCTTGTTAGTCCTGTTAGATTCCCCCTTGTTTTTGTCACTGATTGCTGGTGGGGTCAAGTTATACTTGTCCAAAAACTATTTATGAAGTTGTAAGGTAGACTGAAATGCAGAGTCCCAACTATCCTTGACAAACTTCATAATCTCTATTTTCACTTCTAGCTCGGTAGCTAGACTGACTAAACTTTTTGCAGTGGATAGATGAGAATCTCTCTTGATCAATTCATTTGTAGATGAAATTTATTTATGAATGACCTCTAGATGAGGTATCAGACTTGTCTAAATAGTAATCAATTTGGTCCTAATCCGACCATCTTCAGCCATGAGCTCAGCTATCCTCCTTTGTGCATAAGTCAACCTGTTAAAATGTAAGGAGCTAGTGCTAGCATCCATACTCAGTGAACTTCTAGTTGACTTTAGGTCTAGTTGTAGTTTCTCTAAAGCTTGTAGATTATCCTTTGTGAATAATTCAACATCAGATAACCTCTTATACAAAGAATAAACATTTGTTGCAACTCCTAAAATTTCTACCAGAGAAGAAAGTTCTGTAACACCCCAAAATTGGCACCTCATAATCTAATCAATTTTGGTGCATTTTCTCATCTTCGAAGTCCTATTGTACTAGGAAAATTCTTCTCCTAATTGACTTTAATTGACTGAGTTCCAAATGTAGAAAACCCAAATTTGCATAAATCTGACATTATATTTAATTCCTAAATTCTCAGGGTTTATTAGCTAAAAATCCCTATGATTAATTAATTTAATACTAAAGTCCTAAGTGCTTTTAATTAAATTAATTCCACCCCCTTTAGCTA
>MU228022.1:4173358-4189597 GCA_018584345.1 Thuja plicata
CCATAATTCCATGTGAAAGGTCACTCATGTGGCAATAATCCATCCTTTTAATTAAATAATTCTTGCATTTTTGTCTCAAATGAGAATGAAGAGGCAACCGTTTCTTTTCAAGAAACTCTTCACCCTCCCTCAATTTCATCTTTCAAGCTTTCTAGTTTAAATGCAATTTCAATTCTAGATTAAGAGCATTTGAATTCTAGATTAAGAGTGTTTTATTTCTTAGACTAATTGCAATTTCATTCCATATAGTAGTTGCAATTTCAATTCTAGACTGGTTGCATTTGATTCCATAGATTAAATGAAATTCATTTCTAGACTAAGAGCAATCTCATTTCATAGATTAATTGTAGTTCATTCATGGATTAATGGCAATTCCATACTCTCTCATGCTTTAGAAATCCTCCATGTTAGCAATGGTCAGGTTGTTGGCTCTCGCTCTGAGAGTAAATTCGACATCCCCAACTGATTAGGAGGCAACAAGTCGCTTTAATTGAGTTTGTAGGATAAACAATTCATGTTTGTCTTTGTGAAATGAACAATTGAGTAAGGACTATGCTAAGTTTGTGCCTGATTTAGAGACCACATTCAAGCACACACATTTTGGCGCCCACTGTGGGGCAGAAAAAATGATTTCTGGCCTCACTTTTAAACTTTTTGATAGTGTTTTGGGAACTTGGTCGTACATCTATACAACATTGGTATGGAGTCTCGCACAAAGTTTTGCATCGAGCCGTGTGAATTTTTTCTCTCTATAGCACTTTGTCACGTGAAGAAAAAGAAAGCTTGCATGCTTCAAAGCACTTTCTCGCACGCAGCAAAGTTCTTGCTCGCGCGAACTTTAGCAGATAGACACTTAAAATTCAGAGTTTGTAATCTGTTGTTTTTCTTTTCTAACATCTATTTTCTGCTATGATTTTTCTATTTTTGATTTATGCTGCAGCATAACAATGGTTTGCAGGTTTGCTTGTCAAAGATTAAAAAAACAAAAAAACATTCTAACAGTTTGCTTGCAGAACGATAGTCAAAGGCATAATTAAAACGTCATGTTTGTTTACTGTTTTTCATTCACATAGTTTAATAGGGCTTTGTTAAAATTTTGTAAGGATCCCGATAGCAAAGTAGGGGAATAGGCTCTTCATTACATGGAAGTAATGCCCATGAATGAAACCAAGACCCAAATGTTGCTAGCATGACAGATACTTGGGGAAGCAAAGCAAGATAGCGAATCTTTAGCACTTCTACTTGTTAGGGGATTATGCTCTTCTCTCTTTGAGAGAATCAGAAACCCAAAGGCTTGTGCATTTGGTGGAGTGAAACTATCTCGGTGATGAATATGCTTGATGTATTTGGGTGAGGTGAAAAGGTAGAGAAGTATGCTCTTCTCTCATTGAGAGAATCAGAAAATCAAACCCTTGAATCTGAACCAAGTTGTGTCACCTTTAGAGGGCCTGTTGGAAGTTGAACCTCCGGGAATGACCCAAGTGAGTACACACCTTTCGCCAGTGATTCCACCTCACTCTAATAAAGTCTTATTTGTTTGAGTCCAAAGACTCCAAATCCATGGTAACTTCTTTCTCGTGATTTCGACTATCATCATGAGAAAGCCTTGTTTGTCATACTAAGCGGCGTTGCTCCCAGCCTTGCTTGCAAGGGTGTGTGACTTAAAAGTGTTGGTGTGGCTACAAGGCCCCAACTCTATATCAGAGGCACCAAAGGTTATTGTGAATGGAATCCTACTAAACACTCTCTTAGTTAGATGCCTACCCGGTTCACCTCTGAAAGGAGACATAATCTGTGCGCAGAGAGAGGGAAGAATCTCTCCCCTAGATTCTCAACATAGGTATGCACCTGGATGCTTGAAGTGGTATATGATGCTAGCCCCTATTTAAGGGTAACCTTTGAACATATATACTTATTCCTTGGAAACACCAAAAACACGGGCTCTCTTTCGAGGGTGACATTGATGTGTGAGGTGCATGCATACGCATAAGACAACGAGGTACAAATTTTGTCTTCTCAACCAATTTTCTTTGTAGGGATAACTAAGTGTTTGTTTTTGAGTCTTAAACTATTTGTATCATCATCAAACAAAGACTCCCATGATTTTTCCAAGTTGCTTTGTCCTTTGTGGAATTGTTTACGACTACTGTTTGTGTCACTACTGCCTGATTAAAACTTCATGTTTGTAAACAAGTGATTGTCACCTTGAAACCGAGATTGCTGATTTGTATCATCATAAAGCTATCCTAAACCTAGAAATCTTGTTAGAGAACAATTCTTACTGTGTCTCAAAATATGGTTTTTATCTTGAAAACTGAGTCTATTTATCTTCCTGATCTGTCTTTTGTCTGGGGTCTGATTGCTTATTTCCTCATTGTCTGCAGTCTGAAACTAGTTGTTTCAAGTTGTGAACTGACTGATTCATACTCAAACTTTTCTTGTCTCTTTGTCTTCGTCCTATCTTCTTATGTTTTTTATACCTTGCAACATGATAGTCATAGCTTAGCTGTTCTAGCCATACTTTCGATGATTCATGCCGAGTGCATCTCACACCTTGGCTGTTCTAGCCTATTACCTCCTTTTTTTGATACCTCTAGAGACAGAGTTCTGATTCAGATCTTAAGTTTCCTCTTGTATCAGCTTCGTCTATACCTGTTATGACTAGGAGCAGTAATATTTTTCCCATACACAGTTCTGGAGTGGGTAGAAGTAAACCTCGTGATCAAGGAAAAGGTCATTCTAAACCCATTATTCAAGTTGATAATCAAGAGGGATCCTCACGTTCCTCTTCCCCATTCAATATAGATCCAAGTCCAAATCCAAAACTAGTGCTTTAGGTGTGTTCTAATCCATTGTTTCAAGATCAGCATAATCCATTTCTCTCAAGCCAACAAGGCTACAAGAAGTCATCCGTTTGGGTTGATCCTATTAATGACCCTCGCTGCCTTAGTGATCCTTTCAGACATTTTAATCCTTTTTATTTGCCGAAGAGCACATCGGCTACGAGTCCTCATACTCATACTAAAGGAGTGCACACGAAACAATCTCACATTAACAACATGACATATCCTTTCGATTACACGCAAGGTCATGACCAATCTCAACACGAACAAGGTCATCAAGAAGAAGAGCATCACAAGGGTCAAGATCAGACTCAGAGAATTTATGAAATTCTTGGTAACAACGATGACCCAATAACTCAAAATGACATAGATGCAACAAAGTCTAATAAATATCTCATCAAAATGATGGAGATACTCCTTGTGGAAGACAAAGAAAAATACTTTCTAGATTTAGCGAAACAAGGGGTCAAGTTACCCGCAAACTTCCAAGTGGAAATGCTTGTCGCTAAAGAAGAGGAAACTAAAAGCTCCAAATTGCATAAAATCATTCAAGACATGCAAGGTTAAATCAGCCAACTTATGAAGGATAAGGATAAACCTACGCAACAATTCACAATGGAAAGTATATGTCCTTTTCCTTTTGATAAGAGTATTGTTATGCCACCTTTTCCCAAAGGTGTAGAGCTTCCTAAATATGACAAGTATCTAGGTACCACTGATCCTCAGGATCACTTAAGAGAATTTGGTGCCTTATCGATGGAGTTTATACATGATCAAACATATTTGATGTGTCTTTTCCCATGAATTTTGGGTGAACCTGCTATGGAATGGTTCTCGCCACTACCCACTAGTATCAAGACTTTTGACAAGATTGCAAATCTCTTTATACAACACTATTCTCATAATATTCAACATCCTATCAACATAAGGGACCTTTGCAACCTTAAGCAGAAGCAAGGGGAACCATTCTTGATGTTTCTCCAAAGATGGAGACAACTTTGCACAAAGTACCCTTGCAAAATACCCGAATCTGAGAAAATCGATATATTCTTGGATAATCTCACCCCTGATTTTGGGTATCAAGTACAACTTTAAGGTCCCCTTAACTTTGATAGTATGATAAAACAAGCTATGAGAATAGAAGCATTCATGGTTAAAAAAGGTGAATTGACCTTGTATAAAGATAACAAGCAAAATCCCTCATCTTCCAACAAAGATAAAAGGAAAATTTCCAACAAAAATAGAGATGTTGTGAATGATGGGGTGGTCGATAACGTGAATTCAACTTCTTCGAAACCGGTCTTTAACCTCACCTCAGGTATACAAGCGACCAAAGCTATCGAAAAGGCTGCAACCAATACTCAACAGCCTTCTAAATTTTCTGGCAACAAACCTTGGGCAGCACAACCCAAGCGTGAATTTACCTCTTTGGGAGAACCGCTTGATGTGGTTTTCAAAACTTTGGTGCAAAATTAGATTCTTGCTCCTTTGGAGAAACATCTATACGATCCACAACCATGACCTCATTGGTGGAATGAGAATGCTTACTGTGACTACCATCAAAATAAAGGTCATAAGACTGCTACATGTCTCCAATTGCATCATAAAGTCCAAGATTTTATTGATAACAAGGTTATTGTTGTGGAGAATCATAACAAGAATTTGGATCATCAAGCATTCAAAGATCCCTTTCCTCATCACAAGAAAGGTGAATCCTCCAATGCTCAGAATAATAATGCCAAAGTTAATAATGCACATACCACTTACGATAATGTGATCAACATGATTGAACTAGTGGAAATGGAATATTGCAATATGTTTACTAGCAAGGGAAGTGGGAATTCTTCTAAACCCAGAACCCCATTTGTCTTGAGAGGCCCTAGGTCTCGATCATCTGAATCTGAAACATCTCAAGATTGTGTGAACGTTGTTACTAGATCTAACGCTAGAATCTCTATCAAGGGTCCTAACCCTCCTGTTGCTACGTCCGCGCCCAAGCAAACTGCGGATAAGACTGTTGTTGGTGCTACCAAAAAGATCATGAAGGTGGTCCCTATGCCTCCTATTGTTGGTTATAGTATTCTTGACCAGCTTCAAAGGACCAATGCTCAGATAACTATTTTTGAGCTATTGAAAATCTCGCCTGCTCATAGGCAGATTCTGGACAAAGCTCTCACCGAAGCTAATGTCCCCAAAGATATCAATCTCAATCAGTTTCAATCCATGGTGGGTCACTTGACCTCGCTGCATTATTTATCCTTCTCTGAATAAGATGATCACTCAATTAGTCACTCGCACAATGCTCCCCTGCACATAGAAGTCATGATCGACAAATAACTCGTCCGCCACGTGCTCATTGATAATGGTGTTGGTCTTAATATTTGCTCTGCCCATTTTCTTGCTCAGCTAGGTTATGGCAAAGACCACATAGATTCTCGCAAAAGAATTACCATAAAAGCCTATGATGAGGAAGAGAGAAAATCTAAAGGTTTAGTGGTGCTTCCCATTCAGGTTGGACCAGTTGAAAGAAACGTCACATGTCAGGTGCTAGACCTTCCTCTTGTGTATAATATCTTATTAGGAAGACCGTGGATCCATGAGATGCAAGTGGTTCCTTCTACATACCATCAGTGTATTAAGTTTTCTTTTCAAGGCGCAGAGGTGACAGTTCCCGCCAGTATGGGCTCTTCTTGTAATGCTCTCACTCAATCAGCTAACAGTCTTGTTCCAACTAATAGAGAATACATAGAACTCTGTGATGCCAAGCTCAAAGACATGGAATAGACATTAAAAATCATAGACATAAGCATGGGGGGATATCAAATAGAACCCATGCTGTCATTAGTAGCTCTACCCCTGTCTCCTCGCTCTTATGGGAGACCTTCTGAGCACAACAAATCTTCCGCTACTCCTGAGATAGTTTATGATGGTGCATTTGTACGGTCTGCTACACCATTGGAAGATGAAGACAAGGAAAGAGCTATCAAGGCTTGGATTTGTAAAGGAAAGAATACAGCTGAACAAACTGCCCTGGCTCGTGAATTAAATCCCAACAATGAAGGTCTTAAGATTATGAAACACTTTGGGTACAAAGGGAGTGGCCCAATAGGGGTGAATGGTAACGGGTTACTTGAACCTATTCAAGCTATAGGTCAAAAGACAAAAGACACCACTAGTTTAGGTTTCAAAAAGGTCCCATTTCATCTAGGGATCAATAAATTTGTGCTAAAATTAGAGCCTTCACCAGAACCTGAAGGCACAGCTGCAGTGGACACTATATAAGATAACTCAGATGAGGATTGATTTCCTTATCCCATCCCTCCAGACCTGGTAGCATTCTTTGCTGAGCTAGATAAGTTTGTATCATGTGCCATTACAGTTGAAACTGATAGTGATTCTGATCAAACCACTCCATTTGAGACACTAACCTTTGAGCAATGGAAAGACTTACAAGATCCTAACTTCCAAGGTGAATGGTACATGCCACCAAAATTTCAAGGGCGGTTGACACAAGAACAAGCTAGTGTTGCAAGAACTCAAAAACCTTCATGGTGCAAGCACCCAAGTCAGAGTTTGGATACAGACTCTCATGAGTATGAGTTTGATAGTTTGTCAGTAGGATCTTATAAAAGACTTCTTGACATAAGTGAGGGGTCTAGTGAAAGGTCTAATGAGTCCAAGTCTATAGGTGTTAACATGTCTTCTACTTCAGTCGTTAGGGATCAAAAGGATTCAAACACACCTTTGGATGAGATCGGTTTAGCTCTTATCTTACTAGTTAACACTTTTGATGACTATACTATGAACCCACTTGAACCAGTCACATCTCTTTCCCTCCAACATCTTGAATTAATAGACTGGAATTCCCCTTCTTCATCCAGTGAAGTCCTTACATTCTAGAATGATTACACTCTAGCCTGCTACCTTCACGATGTTGAGCCTGTAACATCCTCCACTAGTGAAGAAAGTGTCAACATGACTGAGGCTGACATCAAGTATCTTAGTCAGAAAATTAAAAGAAGAAAAAATAGGCGCTCTGATGGTGAAAACCACATTGTGGCAGTATCAGAGCCAAAACAAGTAAAAATAAAAGACGTATCCAAAGGTGAAAACCTCTCTGAGGCGCCTGAGGATGAGATACTTGATGCACTTTCAAGTCACTTCTAGGAACGCTCATCAGTGTTAATTGAACCAACTCAGTCGATAAATCTGGGAATAGAAGAGCATCCACACATCATTCATGTGGCCAAGTCATTATCTATAGAGGAACTTAAGGAATTCACAGAATTCTTCCAGGAGAAAAAGATAAATTTTGCATGGACGTATTTTGACATGCCGGGTATGGATCTTGATCTCATTATGCATCACTTATCAATAGCTCCAGGTGTGAAACCTGTCAAACAAAAACTTAGAAAGATGCATCCGCATGTGGCTTTATTGATCAAGGCAGAATTGGAAAAACTTCTAAAAGTTGGGTTCATCCGAGCGATTGATTATGCTGAGTGGATCTCTAATATAGTCCCAGTAACTAAACATGACAAATCTATCAGGGTCTGCACAGACTTTAGAGATTTAAATTTGGCATGTCCCAAAGATGATTTTTGACTTCCTAACATTGACATGATCGTGGATATGACAATAGGATATGAGATGTATTCTCTAATGGACAACTTCTCTGGCTATAATCAAATTAAAATTGTGCCAGAGGACCAAGAGAAGACCACTTTTACCTGTGCATGGGGTACATTCTGTTGGAATGTTATTCCCTTTGGTCTAAAAAACACTGGGGCTACTTATCAAAGAGCTGTCACTACAATATTTCATGACATGATGCATAGGACAACGAAGGACTACATGGATGACACACTTGCTAAAAGTATGGATATAAAGACACATCTCACTGATCTAGGTCCTATACTAGATCGTATGGAGAAATTTAGGTTGTGTCTTAACCCTAAGAAATGTGAATTTGGGGTTACTTTAGGAAAGTTACTTGGCTACATCATCTCTGCAAAAGGAATTGAGGTGGATCCGACAAAGGTACAAGCTATAATGGAAATGCCACCACCCCATAATATCAAAAAAATTAGAGGTCTCCAAGGTCGACTCCAATCTATTAGGTGGTTCATCTTGCAATTAGCTGACAAGTTACAACCTTTTACCAAAACTCTGCATAAAGGTGTGACTTATGACTGGAACAAAGAATGTGAACAAGGATTTCAACAAATTAAACAATATCTAGCCAATCTTCCTATATTAATGCCTCCTATTTAGGGGAAGCCTTTGATCTTATATATCTTAGCAACGAAAACATCCTTGGGTGCTCTCTTGGCCCAAGAAGATCCAAATCATAAAGAAAGAGCCATTTACTACTTCAGCAGAACATTGGTCTCTTACTAAATGAATTATTCTGTAATTGAGAAGGCTTGCTTAGTAGTGGTGTTTGCTTCCCAGAAGCTACGACACTACATGTTGTCTCACAATACAAGGCTAATCACAAAAATTTATCCATTGAAATACTTACTTAGTAAAGCTATTCTCACAGGTAGACTAGCTAAATGGGTCATGCTCCTCAGCGAGTTTAATATTGAATATGTTGAGAGAAAAGCTATCAAAGGACAGGCGATTGTGAATCAATTAGCTGAAGCACCTCTTACAGATCGTCAACCATTAAAGATGGAATTCCTAGATGATTCCATTATGATTCTCACACATTAGACATGGACAATGTTCTTTGATGGTTCATTCACCCAACAGGGGTCGGGAGCTAGAATTTTATTTATCACACCTCAGCGGTACTCCTTACCAAAGGCTTACAAAATGATGTTTCCTTGTACCAATAACACCGCTGAATATGAAGCTTTGATCAATGGACTAAAGATCACTATTGAATGGCGAGTGGATGAACTAAAAGTCTTTGGAGACTCACAACTGGTTATCAATCAAGTGAACAACATTTATCAAACCAAAGATGAAAATTTGGTACCCTATAAAAAGATGGTTGACAGCCTTAAGAAATACTTTGCAAATGTCACTTTTTAGCAAATTCCTCAGGTGGATAATAAAGTGGCTGATGCTATGGCTACTCTGGCTTCTATGTTACAAATGTCGGAGAATGATTTCAGACACAAGTTCCTAGTGGAGACGTTATGCTACCCTGCCTATGACTCTCCTGACTCCCGGATGGTCTGTTCAGTCATTGGACATGATTCATCCCACTACCACCACATCTACTCTTATCTCCATGACCAAATTATTCCTGACACATATACTAGAAATGAAAAATGTCACCTAATCCATAGTCCTTCATGGTACATCATCATAGCAAACGACTTGTATATACGGGGCCTAGATAGTACCCTCCTTAGGTGTCTGGAACCTGATGAGTCCAAATGCATGTTAGAAGAGGTACATGAAGGCATTTGTGGTTCTCAATCAAATGGTCTGACACTGGCTTGTAAACTTATTAGAGCTGGTTAATATTGGCTTGATATGGAGAAGGAAGCTACACAGTTTGCCAAGTCTTGCAAACAATGTCAACTCCATGGTAATTTGATTCATGCTCCAGCCAAGGAGCTTATTCCTTTCATCACTTTCTGGTCATTTCAACAATGGGCTTTCGACTTAGTGGGTCAGATATATCCCTCTTCTTTGAGAGGACATAAGTACATCATCATCGCTATGAATTATTTTACTAAATGGGTTGAGGCAGAATCTCTCAGTGTAGCTGATGGAAAATCTGTAGCTATGTTCATACTAAACTACATTATCTTTAGATATGGTGTACCCTCCTCTATTATCACTGAGAATGGGGGACAATTCAAGAACAAAGATCTGACAAATTTGTGCACTAAGTTCAAGATTATTCAACACTGGTTGTCTATTTATTATCCTCAGGGTAATGGACAGGCTTAAGCTTGCAGTAAAATAATTCTCAAGATCCTGCACCGTATGGTACACAAATCTGGATGAGATTGGCATCTCCAAATTAATCCAGCTTTATGGGCCTATCACACCAGTATAAGAACTCCAATAGGGACCACACCCTTTGCTTTAGTCTATGGTGCAGATGCAGTACTTCCTATTGAGGTTGAGATTCCTACCTTGCAAGTCTCTCTGAAAGGCCTCATTACAGATGATGATATCAAAATATCTCGATTACAAGAGCTTGAATTACTGGATGAACATCGGAAGGTGGCATTCGATCATCTTAGAGCATATCAAAATAGGATATCTAGGAGCTATAACAAGAAGGTTAGACTAAGAGACTTCCAAATGGGTGATCTCGTCCTAAGAGAAAACCCTAAAAATCAACAACAGCAGACTTAGAAAGGGAAATTTGAGCCAAACTGGCTTGGTCGTTATATTATTACTGTAGTATTTGGGTCTGGCGCTTATCAACTCTCCACTACAGAAGGTGAACTACTCAAAGATCCCATCAACGCTCTTCACCTGAAGAAATTCTACAGTTGAGATATCTTTTGCATGCTCATGTACATACTTTATTCTAAGAAAATCCTTAAAATTATAAAATGTCCTAAAAAAATGGTCATCTTAGTGAAAACATGGCAAACAGGCACTTTGATGTATCTATTATCCTGGTAAAAACCTGGTAAACAGGTGCCTTGATAATACCAAAAAAAATTTGAAAAAAATAAAAAATACAAAAAAGAGAAAAAGAGAAAAATGTGCCATTAATGAAAACCTGATAAACAAGTGTCATGGTAGCAAAAATAGAATTTCTGCCAAGATGGTGAAAACCTGGTAAATAGGCACCTCTTGTTCTACAATGCTTTATCTGTCACAACATCTATTGGCCTTCTCGCATTTTCTTTTCTGCTTTCCTGCTTTAGTTTGCTTTCCAGCTTCAGTTCGCTTTCTTGCTTTTGTGTGCTCATGCATTTGCTTTCAGTCATCTTCAAGATTTTGCTCGACCTCACATGGATTGAAATTGGTCACACTCGGGGGCATGTTCTTGGTCTAGGGGGCATTGTCTTATTATTTTGGAGTCTTTCTCCTCTTGCATCGGTCACCAGTGGATCTCACTGTGTCTGCCTGCCGATGCTTCGTGGTACTTTGTCTCTTCTTGAGACTCTCTTTTTGCATCAGTCACCAGTGGTTCTCACTTCATCTACCTACTGATGCCTAGATCTTGTCATCCATCATTATGCTTGAGAATCTCTTGCGATAGTCACCAGTGATTCTCATTGAGTCTACCTACTGTCGCTATATTGCTGAGGTTTCTCCCTTCGTCTTGCTATCTATTTGTTCAGCTTTGATCCATTCGTTACTTGGGGGCATGGCTCCCCATTTTGATCGCTCTTCAGTTTACACTCAAGTCAGTAATCTTGTCAAAGGACAACTCTCTACTGACACAACTGGTGTTTCTCAACACCTTAATCAAACAGTGTTTTTTAACACTCTCTTTGGACACATCTGTGTTTTTTTTAACACACATCAAATATCTCACGATGTAAACATCTCTCGATAGAAATCAAACACAATGCACTCACAAGCACAACAGTGTTTTTCAACACCCTAAACATAGACACACTCGTAAACCTTGAAACATGTTGAGATATGATTGACTCTTTCTTAGTATGCTGTCTGTTCTCATGAATTTCATTTGATATTTTCTTTGTCTACTGCTTGTTGGTGTGGTTTCGATGATCTGTCAACGTCAAATAAATAGGGTGTATGTGATAAGAGCTTCTGCATTAAGGTGGAAAAGCCTCACATCCCTTGATCTTATTTATTTGTATGCCAAGGGGAGGTTGGAACTATTTCCTTGACTGTTATTGCTCTATTTGTTTACTTGCGAACTCTTACTACATCAAACTGGAAACAATGTTCAGGTCACCTTGGCTTTTATGCCTCAGTTCTTATGTTCATTTCCTAAATTTTATCTGATGAAAGTCATATTCATATTCTTATGGTTGCAGCGGCAACAGTAAGGATTGTATTGACTTCGATGATCCAAAAGCACTCGATGATGATAAATACAATGAGTCCAACAACCAAAGTCCTAGGATTGCATTTAGCTTAGGCTTGCATTTGCATTTCAGGCTTGCATCATGGTAGTTTTGGTGCTCTCTTCATTATCTTCTCATTCTTCAAAGGTCCTCATCTTTCATCATGGTTTCTTCTCGACTGCACGAGTGTCCGGTCCTCGCTCTCGATCTTCATGCGCATTCTTTTGGTTAGTACCTGTTGTATATTGCAATATCCTGCATGAGATGATTAGTACCATTGCATTCATTACATTACATTCATTTCCAAAAAAGTGCATTTTTCATACATTCATTTGCATTTATATATCCATAAACATGTGCATCCATTATAAGCATAAATCAAATCATACATAGCATTTTATCCATCTAACATCTACCATAGCATTTTCATACATCAATAAAACATGTGCATAAACATTTGCATATCCATCCATGGTATACATTTCTAATCCATACATCTAAATCATATAGGAAATCATCTCACAATACATACACATCTAAAGTAATATATAAACATGTACAATGATGCCAAAAAAATCAAGCTCATATATATATACTGATCGGTCAAAATGTACAAGGGTGCTACTTGAGCACAATATGTCAAAATGGTGGTATAATGTATATCAAGATCTAACCACCTGGTGGAGGTAGAGGGGGTGGCATGCCCTACTGCTGAGGAGGAGGTACTGGTGGAGGTGGTCTCGGTGGAATAGGTGGAGGTGGTCTCGGTGGAATAGCCCGTGCACCAGCATACTCTACAAATGGCTGAATCTGATTCGCTGCCTCAGGAACTACAATAGTGAACGCAACATAGTAATAAGAAGCCTGAGCAGCCTCGTATCTAGTCTCTATCTAAGATCTAGATAGTGAATCTTGCAACCCATGGATCTCTTGATCTCTCTCAGCTACCCGAGTCTGCTGAATAATCACCTGTGTATGGAGGTCGTCACGCTCCCTCTGAGACTGTTAGGCTCTCTCTCTGACCCTCTGGAGCACCTCCTGCAACTGTGCTACCTAACTGCCTACTAGAGGATCAGTGGAACAACATCAGCCATGATGGTATCATCTCCCTACTTAGCAGCTCTGTCCTGACTGCCACTAGGCCTAGCACCTGCATCTAATCCCATGGGTCTAATAGGAATATCAGTCTGAGCTGTCCTCAGTCGTACAACTCTCTCCTGCTGCTGTAAGGGTGGCTGCTATCCCTATGACTGCTGTCCCTATGGCAGTTGTCCCTGTGGCTGCTGTACCTATGGAGGGACCTGCTTCTGTGGTGGTGGTCGTACCACCTTCTATATCGGTGCAACAGGAGCTATAAATCTGGGAAACAAATGCGCTAACACGTGATCTCTATATGCAGGTGTCACACCTTCATTCATCACTGCGACCTTATAATCCCACCTAGTTGGTGGTACATGGGCATCTATCATGCTACGACCCCTGTCAAGCTGTCTTTTCTAGCCTTTCTTTATCTCATCGATGAATCAAGTGTATGTGCAATACTCTAGAGACACATCCTGCGGCCTCCCGAACTAGCGCAATACGCATGTAAGCAAGAAGCACTTAATAATGGTAATGGTACATCCTATCAGAGGACGTGAACATAACATGTATGATAACTCACGGTGAGCATCATCCCATACCTTAGTGGCAATCCAAGGCCGTCATATGACTGTGGCCATGTCATCTATCTATGATCTCCACTGCTCGGTCTTACCCAGCGCGGGCTGGGTCATCAGACTTGCGTATCTGTAAATGTATAGCTCTAAAGGCTTCCGTGTATCATGAAATATTAGCCTACATATGGGAAGGTGCTCCTAGGCCTAGATCTTAAGAACAATGACTCCTGCCGCCATGGTACGGGCACCCCGATACACAATCTCGTGCATCTCATGGAACATCTAAGTGAGCATGCACTCGCCCCATCTAAAAGTAACTATCAGTGTGACCAACATCTTCTGTAGCATGCCTCCCTAGCCACACTCTAATCTGTGCTGACCACGATCAGGAACCAAGTGACAACTCAGGAATAATGATAGTACCACTGCCAAGGGATGATTTCTGCCGTAGCTGCGTATCAACTCCTCCCATGAGATGGCCCAACCCATCACCAAATCATCCTAAAAAATGGCTCTTAATGCCTGTGTACCTACTCTAGGTTGTGTGTCATACTCCACACAAGCTCCATGGAAAGGCACTCTCAAGATCCGATATACATCCTCGGGAGTAACCGTCATCTCTCCCTGCGGCAAGTGAAAAGTGTTCATCTCTGAATGGAAACGCTCAACCAAGGCACCCAGTAATCCGTGATTCACCCAAATATCAGGTGCATCACACAGGTAAGTCAATCCTAGCCCATCAATGTGGGCACCATCAACATCTGATAATCTCTGGAGCAGCTCACCCATAACAGGATGATGTGATCGGAAACTAATATCCAGGAAGTCAACCTGCAAAGCAAGTGACGAAATTGGATTAGTACCTCAACAATGATGATTTTTCAAAGCAAAAGACAACAACTACAGCTATGGACCTATCCTACACACA
The DNA here is from genome assembly GCA_018584345.1 of Thuja plicata. Classification (NCBI taxonomy): domain Eukaryota; kingdom Viridiplantae; phylum Streptophyta; class Pinopsida; order Cupressales; family Cupressaceae; genus Thuja; species Thuja plicata. The sequence goes on from MU228022.1 coordinate 4,187,760, forward strand.
TTTTTAAGATATTGCAACTGGCTGACTCTGCGACACAAGAAAATGACAACTTTTGAATTTTGAACAACTTTCCATGCAAGAAAACTCTTTTCCCACGTGAGTAAATTATTTTCCTGCGCGAGCTTTCTGGCTTGCGCGAGATGGGATGTGTTCTCGCGTGAGATTTCAAAAATCTCGTGCGGCGCAAGCACGCTCTCCGCTCGAGCGTAGGGGAGGGGCCCGTGCGAGGAACCCTTGACCCGTGTGAGGAATCAGATTCGTTGCGTGAAAGGTGACATGGGCCAGTGCGAGGAAACTATTTCCTCACACGAGGAAATTGATAAAAAAAAAATTGAAATACATGATTAGGTTGTAATTACTCACAGGTGTGTCATACTCCGGTGGTCGATTGTGTCATCGAGAGCGCTCAAATCGGTGTGAATGCATGGGAATGCTCTCAATATCAACTGGAGCCCTCACCATCGCTAAAGTCAAAAGGTGAATAATGATTTGAAAATGACCCCTTCGGGCCTTATATAACCTTTGACCTAATTTTTCAAAGTGCTCTATTTTTTGTGAAAATTGCACCCTTGGCTAAATGGATCATTTTGAATCCATTTTCATGATTGAAATCAAAATCTAACACTCGTAAGTAGCTCAAAATCGCGTTTTAAAATTTTGGGACCGACGCGATTAGACGCTTATGCAGTCAATTTTCTGACGTTGCTTTCTTGTCAGGATTATCTCTTGTTATCATTTTCTCAGCTTCTGCAATCTTTTTATCAAAGTCAACTCTAGTCAATTCCAGTCAACTATGGTCAAACCTAATCAACAGGACCTCTCGATCGCTCTAAATTGATTATGCCTTCTCTCTGATATCTCTGGATCTTTGATCTTATTTCTCTATGATCTCTCACTCTCATCATTATGATGTGTCATCTTTCGATTTCTCTCCTAAGGGGGCAAGATGATTGCATCATTGAATCTTTTCACATCATTCTCGAATCAATCTAATCTTAATCAAATCCCCATCGCTAGGGGCATCTCATCACTTGGGGCATATTCAGTTTTTCATACCTTATGGTCAAAATTGGATATTCCATGATCTTGAATCTCTAGGGGCATCTTGATATCTCGCATTTTGTCATCTATCTTTCTAGGTATCTAAGCAATCTAACTCGGATCCTCAAGGATCAAGCTTCGTTCTGGAGAAGATTTTTGAAATCTCATTGGGTATTGGGGCAATCTAACCCTAATTCCTAAAAGTTACACTTCGTTCTAAAGATGACTCTCAAAAAACTCTTTAGACCGTTATCTAGGCAATCTAACCTGGATCTCAGAGGGTTAACCTTTGTATTGGGGCAATCTAACCCTGATTCTAGAGATAGCTCTAGATCTTCATCAGCTATCAGTGGACATTGGGGCAATCTAACCCCAATTTCGATCTTCTCTCAGATGATTCTGCTTCTTAATCTGATCGGTGTCTTGGCAACGTAACCTAGACTTCTGAAATCTTCATCTTCACTTCAGACTATTCTTTGAATCAATGTGCTGCTCGCACATCAATTCAAAGAGGGGAAAAATGTAACACCCCAAAATTGGCACCTCATAATCTAATCAATTTTGGTGCATTTTCTCATCTTCGAAGTCCCATTGTACTAGGCAAATTCTTCTCCTAATTGACTTTAATTGACTAAGTTCCAAATGCAGAAAACCCAAATTTGCATAAATTTGACATTATATTTAATTCCTAAATTCTCAGGGTTTATTAGCTAAAAATCCCTATGATTAATTAATTTAATACTAAAGTCCTAAGTGCTTTTAATTAAATTAATTCCACCCCCTTTAGCTAATATACA